>JANTFA010157583.1:0-10612 GCA_026413405.1 Phytosciara flavipes
TAATAATTTGTTATTACACGACATTCGCGATTAATTGATAATTGAATTCACACCTCTTAAATCAGGTTAACCAGAAAGAGATTGAAAGATTACCTCCTCGCAATTTATTATGTGCATGTTATACGCTTTATAAACGAACACACAATTTTTTATGATCCAAAAAAAGTGCACAATCGGTTAATTGAAATTCAAAAACTCGGAGGAGAAAAAAATTAAGTTATTCCCAGCATGCAGTCGCGTTTTGGTTTGAGTTTTTAAATGAAATTAATTTTTGAACGAATTCTGAGTTTAAAGAAATGCCAAAATTCGTTCATCCGACTGATTTTATAATAATTTTTGTTGGATTCATAAAGCTTCAACGCAGCAGGGTGGTATCCAATTCCAGTGCTCCAGTTATTAAATATATTTGTTACCATTTCAAATGTAGCAGACACATCACAAGTTACGTAGTATCTTACTCGATCTTACTCCTTTCAATCAACAAAATTAATAGAATAGTATGTTAACAAACATACCCACTAAACCATATATTACCGAGACCGTAGGTCGATTGTATGTGTGTGTATGAGTGTTTGTGTCTCTTATCACATTTCGAGTAATATCGCGAAAACTGCAAGATGTCGACGGAAATCTTGCTTCAATACGAGTTCAAAGAGATGCTACTCACCTATGTTTGCAGTGTCGTTTGGGTGGTACGACTTGTTGAAGCTGGAAGGTTCGCTGGGGTGAAATAGCTATTTTGCTATCATAAATGTCTAAATGGAAATTTTGGGTAATAGATGTGAAAATTGTCAACCCGAGGCGAAGTCGAGGCTGGCAGCATACGTATGCGCAAAATTCCTTTTTAGGCACAAGTTAGCAACAAGATTTTATGTAATTGTAGCAATTTTACAAATTGATCGGATGCATATTTGCACATGCAAAACGAATCTGTCAGCATTACAGTACATACAATTTGTTTTCCCCAATGAACGTTAAAACCAGGTATGGTCTGTTCATACAAGCCGGATGACATAGCGATTTCATATAAACAGACTCACCTCCCATGAGAGGTGAATTTGTTTATATGAAATCGCTATGTCCTCCGCTCCATACAAAGTTTGACATTCAACCATACGTGGTTTATACTTTCATTGGTTTTCTCCACTTTTTATCATTTCCATACTTGGCTGGCTGTGTTGTCCTTGCAAGACCCACGCCTTCAACTCACTACCACACAAGTGATATTCACTGGAGCAACTTTCCTTGCTAAATAAGAGGTGAACTTCTGAAAAATGACAAGGTGACACTAGAACAATTTCGTGTTGTCAGTACTAGGATTGTTCGAATTTCTTTTCATCAAAATCCCTGGTCTCTACAGTGGTGCAGGATTACCGAACGACGGAAGCTGACGGAAGCTGACTTTTTTAAATTTCCATCGATTGCAAAGAAAATTGATATTGAACATGAATGGTGCTTTTTTATATCGCGTCTTAAGAGCTAAGAGAGTCAGCAAAAAGAGATTTCCGAAAAGACACCCTACAGATTTGAGCGATAACAACCAGTCTTTGTTACATGTACTATGTTGAGTCGGTATATTCATCATTTAAGCTTTCGCGTACTAAAATAAACTGAAACACCAGACGAAAGATCACGGCTACAACATAAGTGCGACAACGGCATCTCACTTTATGTAATGTGCTATTTACATGGTCTTTGCTATAATCTACTATTAATCAATGAGAAATGGTGAGCGTTACTCCAATATACTCATTGAGTCTGTCACTTCTTTTGTCCGAAGTTTTGTTATTAAATCTACTACTTCGCTACTTTTAAACATGCAATTTACTATAAAAGCGTAGACAAGTGCTAGAGTTTGTCGGTTTTCATGGACGATAACAGATGACAAAATGGTAATAAGAGATGTGCACTGCCTGCGTGCGTAGCGTACCCATAGCCAATTTATAGAAAATATTAAAAAATAGAATTTCTCCTCTGTGCACAATACAAAACAAACATTTGCATGCCAACATAAGCACAAACTTCCCACACGAGACTTTTCATATAGGAAAAGCAGAAATTTCCAGCACATGCGTAACAGAACCATCGCACGCAAAATACAACAACATTTCTTTTTCGTATTTTCTGATGCATTTTTATCCAATCAAATTGTTGCAATTTGGAAGCACATAATATATCATTGAAATGGTAGAGAGAGGCATTCAAGCGCCTTGATGTGCGGTGTATATATTGGAGTTGCAAACATCAGTACATTTTACAATGTGTCCTTGCTCGTTGGATACAATTTATATGAAAACATATAGCTAGGTGTATGCAGAGAAACAGTATGGAATGTGGAATAGGTTTTCATGTCATAACATAATGGGGAAATGGAACAATGTATTATATTACAATTAGACATGTAAAGTTTTCCATAAACAGAGGAAAAAAAATCATTTCCCTTTCACAAACACGACACTCTTCACCTTATTAACAAAACGCTTTTTCGAAATGATCTCTGGCATTGTGTCTGTGAAGTCTATTTGTTCTGCTATACTTCATGCTGAAGAAACTCTTTACATTTTGATATTGTTCGTTAAAAGGTAAAAGGGCAAACAAATTACAAAGAGGCGCATTATTCACGGATTGAACATAGACAATGGTATCAAATCTGTCATCGTTTAGAATTAAGTAAGGTAAAAACGAGTAATGTTAATTATTGTGCAAATTTTAGCATTTTGTGCACATAAAGTCTCACTGGGTAATTGTGCTGGTATGACACTCGCTGCATGGTATAGGAGTCAGTATCTCGTACAGATTATAGACGTCTTTTCAAACGAAGGGCCTGATAATGGGGTAATGGGATCACTTAAAGCCAGTGTCAATCGATCACATCCTGAAATATTTTAGAAGTGAACAACCTTTGTGTATTCTGTTGCTATAACTTACTATAAGGTTCCGACTTCGACAGTAAAGCTCTAATGCTCTCGCTGTTGAGCGATTTCTTTAAAATTTCCAGAAACTGCGATAGGAAAATTTGCTACTTCGTTTGTTTGAAGTATATCATTTTGTTCGAATCGAGGTCTTTTACTTCATTTATTACAACATAGATTTTTGTATATAATGGGGTGCTATGGCGAGTGATTTGCTTACTACACTCATCGTTGTCGATAACAGATGTTACATCTACAGTAGATGATTACATCGCTTCTGAAACCTAATTGCGAATTCACAACTTGCGCTACTTTTCTCATTCTGAGCAGCAAAGAGGGCTTCATGGTTACTTACAACTTACCCAAACTGAAAGTAGCATTTTACCCGTATTTCCTCAGCAATTAATTTACCCTTTGAAAATATTGTACCCATGTCGTTTCCCTCTGGTTGGTTTTCTTTTATTTCTGTTTCAAATCAATAAATTGTTCAAATTGCAATCATCGACCAAGTCGTCAATAGTATATTACGTACCCACTTGCAAGTTTGTCATTTTGACAAGTTGCGTAAAGAGCCGAAGACGAGTGCAGTATTCACCGAAACAATGTCACTAGAAACGAAGTAGGTTATTTTGCGTACTAGCTTGCGGTAAGTTCATTTGACCTGTCACAAACAGTGAAGTAAAGTGCACTTAACCACAGGGTAGCATGCAAAATTATTCTCCCATTCATTTTCGACAGAGCAATTAAATGGTAGTCGCATATCTTAGCTAATTTAGTTGCTATATAGAACAATGTACACATACGTATGCTATGCACAATCGAACTGAATCCCATTGGCTTTTTTTTATCAAACCGAAATAATAAAATTGAGATTGAGACATTTATTGAAATTAATTTAAATTAATTTCTTCGATAAACGTTTAGACCATTTGATTTCTTTTTTATCAAACATTATGTTATGGTCTGGCAGAGTGTGTTGTAAAACGCAAAACACTGTGTCGAAATCGGAGCGCACTGGGTAATGGTCAATAAAATCGATGTAAACTTGATGATGATGACATTTTAATTAAATGAAAACCATGTTTTTATCGATAATCTAATTTGGATTGAATTCACCGCTTCGAAGTCGTGTTTACGGGGCTTCGAGCCATACGAGATTTTTTCTGTACCGGCCCGCCAAAGATAAGAAGCGTCCGATACGTGAAACGTGAAAGTAAATAGAAACAAATAACTCGATAGAGTCGAATTGTATTACTAAGTCGACTCAAGTGGACCCTAACAAAAGTTTTAAAAATTCATGACAATCTCGTGTGTGATTTACGAATATCAATCATCCGCAGATTGTTGAACAGAAAGTAAATATTTGACATTAAATACGGTCTGTCCGTACCTGTGAAGTTCTGCGTAACACAACACAAATGCCGATTGAAATTTTCAAGGTCCTCGTAGTTCTGGCGCTACAAAGCAACCTTATTTTATTGCGTGAACTGCTTTGCCACCTGGAAGTATTATGTCTACTACAAAGATACAGCTCAACTAATAGACTACACTTCGAGTGTAATAAAATTAAATTTCGGAATTTCGTTTGACTGTTTTGTGTGTTTATCATTAAATTTTGTAAAATTTTATTTTCTTCTACAAATATTTTGTGTGTTCTGTTTGTTCTAAGGACCCTTCGGCTACTTGCTGGAGATTTTTTTTACAAATTATCTTTGAAATGCCAAAATAAACAGACGAGTACCGAAAAAGTGATACTCATGGTAACAAATTTAATTGAGGTGAATTTGGTGTTAGTTCCACCAGTTCCAATTAAATTGGGTCAATATTTTCTTAACAAAAATATGAAGGTTTCGAAGATACTTTTGGCTTCCTTCCCTTTTTCAGCAATTTATTTTCAAGCATAATTTTCAGCTCAGTTTCCAATTTAGTTCAGCTGCACCTGAAGTTCCTAATAAACTCAGGCTCAGTAACTCAATCGACAGATTGAAAAAAAATCAAAGCTAGAAGAACTCTTCACTTGCCCGAACTATTATTCTATCGAAAAGAGGAACTCAGAGGCCTCAGACCTCGATTATGGCCCTAGAACAGTGTAAAACTGTTCAACTACAGTTATTTCATCGGCTCAAGGGCTCGGAACAGGTCCAACGTCTCAATCAGGTCTCGCGAAATTGTCTGGAACGCCTTGAAGAAAGCTCGATCATAATTCAGAAATGGTATAGATTGAAGTTAACATTTGTGGCATTCTATTGCACATAGTCATTGCCACTGAAGACCTGACAGTTGAACTGTTGAACTTAATGGGTCAACTACAATGTGCAATAAAAAGCTACAAATGTTAACTTCGATCCATACCATATCCGATTCATTGCCGAGCATTCTACACAAAGTTTGAGACAACTTTGCGTGACATGATTTGGACCTGTTCCGAGCTTTAATAGTTGGAGGAGGAGCCACGAGTTCCATGATAATTTCGTTTTCCTTAACAAAATTTTTAAAAGTCACCTATTATGGATTAGTGGGTTCGCTCCCACCAGTGGAATCTGATTTTTTTTGTAATCTCCTCATAACATTTACATCAACAACTTGCCAACTATTTCGGTGATAAAATATTTTTGTCGTATACGTTTAAATGGTACGATATTATCAAAACCGTATGATGCAGTCAGACCATAGAATTTTGCAAAACAACATCGACGCGTGACTCTTGCCTCAGGGAAATCACTTCAAAAATTCACTGTATTACTCAATGCGTCACTACAACATTGCTTATCAATTCCGAAACTTCCGGCTAATGGTGACTGTTATCACATTATCTCGTTATCAAAATTATGTTTTTCCATTCCAAAAGTAGTTAGAAACTGTAATTACGCAATTATATCACGAGTCAATTAGTGAACCGAAAATCGATGATGTATAGTCACAACAATGAAGAGAAATTTGAGGTATTTCACAGATTACAAGTAGTCATTAGGGTATAGAGCTATCAACTATCTATTACTAGATTTGGTGTATTTTTTCTAGGTTGAACTGATACCAAATCTGTCACTTCATTTGCTTCAACACGAATCTGAATAAAAGCTAATTTTCAGTACGACATCCTGGAGTAGGAGTGGCTTTGTGGCTCACTTTTGAAAAGTCAGATTATGGACTAAGTTAGGATCAGTTGGTTAACGAAACCAATAGAAGCAAATGCACATTGTAATTACGTCGTGCCTTCTAGTAGCTTAAATTTGTAAGCATACAATGAGTCGGTTGGGAACTAAGTGATTCTGCTGACATGTTCATGGAGGCTGCTATGCGTTATTCATTAATTCGGAAACAGTTTTATGACAAAAGCAAACTCACAAGTGTGTTCTTGAGCAACTTGCTTCGTAAACTGTATTTTAGAGTTGGCAAATCCAAGCCCAAGGCGAGGTATGCAACTACACTTACCGAAAAACAATTTAACTGAGTTACTGAAGCAAGTTGCTCAGAAACACATTTGTGAGTTTTCTTTTGTCATAAAATTGTTTCCGAATCAATAAAGTACGCACTTGCATCCAATGTAGAATGGTTTACTGTCTGCCATGAAAATTGACGAGAATATTACTGAATTTAATCAACCATGTAATGTATCATTTTCGCAGGGAACATATTGCTATGTAATGTTCAACTTTCACATATGGGGCAGTAAAGTAATCCTTATGTGCACCTGTGGTGGGTATTATATCGTACACTATTAACTCATCTAGAGATCGTTTTAGCATTTACCGAGAACAAGCACGGAAAACACGATAAGTAACTGCTTCGAAATTGTTGTGTTGATAATCCCATGAAACCGCTATGAAATGATGGATGCGCCGGTCCCTGATGAACCCCTATGAAATGATGAAATTTGCGGTAATTTTCATTTCACAAGAGCTTGCTGACTTGTGTGGTTGCCTTCGAATGACGCTGCAAATGCTATACTTGTTGAAATGGATACCTTCAAGCTCCAAACCAGTACTATTAACGAAATACGAAGAGAATACGATCTGTATGTCATTGAAAAGACGACATAAATAACTTCGCTATAACTAGTTACTCTCCTCATATTGCAAATTAAGCATAATAAAACTACTGAAGTAAAAGACTTTATAACCTAAAACACTATGCGGCACTTCAAACATAAGAGATTGCAGACTTAATCTTAAGTGCCATCGAATTTAATATCGAAAATTTAAATACAAAAAACTTAACATCAGACTCTTATGGATGCGAATCTTCATTGTTAAATCATTTTTGGGAATCCAATTCAAATATTCTTGCCAATTTCTTCATATAACCTCCAAATTTTGTGCAAATTTACTTCTGTAAGATTTATTAGTCAATTTACTGTTTGTCAAGTCTCATAATACGCACAGTCTGGTGCATCCTTTTCCGAATATATATTTTGTGTGGCAAACAATCAAGATTTCGAATTTGATTTTACAAAAATTAAATTCTTCTTATCTTGCAGGCAAACTTATAAATCATCTCACACATAGCAGAAATACACTTTCAGTTAGCTTAAAACGACGTACAATGCAGCGCTCCTTTGAAATTCTTTTTCTGGTTAAAATTCAAAGAAATTAATTTTCCCCATCCGAAGGCACATTCTACTCTGCAAATATGTAAGTATTATGGTCCGGTAGATCCAATCAGGTTTTCGATCGCATAAATAAAACTATGGCAAAGTATTTAACGTTTTTTTCTCTCTCAATTTGTCTGAGCAACTAAAATCAATTTGAAACTATAAAATGCTGAAAAAAACATTAACTAACACTGTGTTGGACGGACATCATAATTCTACAGTGGCTTACTTATAGCAATTATCATCAAGATCGTTTACTTTTCAATTATAAAGCTACTTTCAAACTAAAACACACTCAACTCTTTCTAAATTAATACTCTTGAAACTCGCGTCATTTCTTCAGATGCTGCATATTTGTGATGTCATAGTCACGCCACAAATTTCAGCCAATCGGATCGCTAATCAATCAATGTATTTCCAAGACAAAAAAATGAACTCAAAACTACAGCGCAAACTATGTTGTATCATACATCAGCGATAGTAGATTACTGACCTGGGAGAATTTTTTTCTTGTATGTGTCACTTGACGGGCTTGACGAGAAACTTGACTAGCTGACAAGAAATGAGTCATGCGGACTCGGAGTTTTGGCAAGTTGTATTTTAATGATTAAATTGACTGCTCAGCAGGGAGGTATGCATACGAAGTGCTTTAGACAGGCTGAGACAAATAGTTGGTCCAATCACGAACCATTGCAAGCTTAACGACCGTGTAAACAGAATACTCAAGGCAGTCAATCCTATCTGTTCTTGTGGTCTGGCTCCTGAGGACGGTACACAATATATTTTTTAGGAATTGTCCTCTCTACACCAGCCTCATGTTTTACACCTTCGCCTTCGCTTCATGTGTTATGAGCTCCATGATGAGGAGTCCTTCTTTAGATCGAAAGCGCCTCAATGAATTCCTGTTAAAACACGGAAGATTCCAGTGAGAGAGCTAGCAAGGTTCGCAAGGTTTTTGACTGTTCGAAGCCTCTCACATCTCTAATCTGTCTATCATTTACAAAATTCGCATGCTTAACTGCCAAAATCAAAGTAGAGAATTTCAAAGAATGTAAAGAGTCTAGCCCCATTCTCCAAATAATTTTTGCGTAATTTGTGAATGGCTCCTTGCAGAACACTTCATATAAACACCAATATTTATCTTCGCGACTGCAAACGGCCTCAGGCATATTTCATACGGCTTACTGAATTGGGTCGACCTTGGATCGTTTTAAGTGAGTAAAATTAATTTTGTACGAAAAGCTGTGCACCTCAGGTAGCATTTCGGTTTACTGTAGAACACTTTTTTTGGTTAGAATAAAGATTTCTGTAGCTGAACAATAGCTCGTCAAAACTCCAATTATCCATACTATTCGCGTCTTTTCAATAGAAGGGCTAGTCAATACGACAATTTCAAAAATTTCTATCAAGTCAGTCGTATGCTACTTACTCCCTTGCTCTCTGTGTAACATACCTGCAAAACGTTAATATCTGCAAGGCAGTAATGGCACCTTTACTAGCCGCAAGCGGGTATTTTCCGATGAATTTCTGATTGAGTTGAAGGTATTATCGTTTTTATTCGCATAGGTTGGAGGCTTGTGTCCATGAGAGGCATGTGTGTTACTCCAATGCAGACACATGTAATTATTTATAAAAATTGTTGGATCTCTGATAATGACTGTACGATTAAATATTATGTATGTGTACCATTTCGTCGATTCAATAACCTATTCGGCGTTTATAGAAACGACAAGAACAAAAAAAAAGTTTCTGCAAAAGTTTTTTCTTCTTTCACATTTTTTTCTTCGTTTTACATGGAAAGGGTCTGCGAAGCCGAATTTAAAATCCATAGAAAGCAGATAAGTGCTGTATTTTATGGTGCCTTTTTGCTGTGTATTGGCATCGGAGGGCGACGAATATTTATTCGCATAAGTTTTTCTTTCTCCGTTCTTCATTTATCACTTGATTTCTTTTACTTACCATTGCATTTCTGGAACCATTCATTCTATATTCATATCGAACATGATGAGTCGAAACATATCAACAGTATAAATAATGGAAAATTATTTTGATTTGTTTCTATTATGGGAGTAAAACGATAAAATTCATTGATCCATCAATTCATCATACTTAACATGAATTGATTTGAATAAATCCATATCATTACCAAGATGGAATTTATTTACGCCCTACTTACTACTCCTTCATGTACATTACCATTGTTTGCATTAAGACAGCGCCTTAAGATATACCTTTGCCGTATGTTGCGCTAATGAATAGAATATTTCCATAGTGTCACTACTCCCTCTGGAAGCAACTAGTTGAACTGAAACATTACTTAAAAATTCAAATTACCTCGATGCACATTACATACACACCAGATTTGATATTAAATTCAAGTAGTTAAATAATATAGACGGACGACAAGCATCTTTTTGTATTTTTTGATCTCGTTGGGTTCGTTGATGTAGTTAAGCTTACCCTATAGGATTAGAGGAAGTTTCATAAACTGAGTCTCAATTTCTAGTGTAACGAATATAGTGCAATAATTCGACGGAAACAACCTTGTACACTGAGCTTTTACCAAACATAAGGGGAACCCGTACGAGTAGAGGACGGTTTGTATAGTTAGGTGTCTAAAGAACTGCCCTGCAATATGTTTCTTACAACCAGTTTATTTAAATTCATCTCTTGTTAAAATTGCTTACAGCAAAAGCCCCGTCCGAAGACTCATTTATAATCTGAACTCTGAAAAAAATTCATCAAAGTCAGGTGACATTTGCTTGCGATATAAACAAAAAAACTCTAAAATTCAAGATGGCGGCTGGTGGCCATTTTATTACTTCATCAAAAACACTATTACGGTTGTTATTACCTTTAAAACAAAAAAAAGATCATGAAAATCGAATGAAATTTACTCGAGATATCGACAAAAAGCTCTACCTTCACTGTACGGCCGAGTAGCTCAAGTTAGGTCCACTCTATGGGTTCTAACTTCCGAGCCGAAGATCCGATTTTGACAATTTTTTATTCCTGGATTGGTGTAATCAATACGATTTACTCAAGTTATCGTGATGACAGACAGACAGACCGACAGACGGACATTTTTTTAAATGCTGATTTGGCATCT
>JANTFA010157594.1:0-10612 GCA_026413405.1 Phytosciara flavipes
CCCAGACCCCAACTCAACGTGTTACATATGTCATAACAATCCTAATAGCCCCTTCGTACTTCGTACGGGGCTAAAAAATAAAGGCTGAGTATCACAGAGGACGTCAAATGTCGTTCCATGCGATTTAGTCCCATGCGATATGGTGCAAACTTCACTTAGTGCAAAGAAGAACGTCATCCTCGTTTTTACGCGGTGATCAATAGAAAATCGAAGTTGAGTAAAAGATGATGTTGATCAAAGGTTCCATCCGTCTTGTACTTCTGTAGTAGTCGGCATCCATTTAGCTGTTTGCTGTGCCAATAGCCATTTAGATCAGTTGCTAAGAACGAATTGCACGATGGTGTCAAGTAAGCCGTTGCTACTTTTACTTAACATGATCATCTATATCATCGAAAGAACTTACCAATTAATGCCAAAATGGAGATGATAAGAAAAACGAAATTTCGATTGACCATTTGATTGAAATTTCGTTTTTCTTACAATTCGCCAATGTGACACATTCCTCATCCGTATAAAGCTAAACCCTACTTCACAATGTGATACTTGACTATGTTAAGTCAGCTTCGGTGCTCGATGGAACACTCAGCATAACGAATACAAATGAAAGTTTTCCCATTTTACTTTATCAGGAAACTTCTGCATTTGTCTCAAACTCAGCGATGAATACACAGTCCTTTAATTACTCCTTAGATGGAGTCAAGTTCACATTCTGTTTCGTAATCTGATGCCAAGAATCCCTTGTATAATTCATACAGTCGACTCAGCGGGCACTTAGTTCCACAATTTGGTATATCTATTGGTGCTAAGTGCTCTGCGGTAGTGTTTCGGTAGAACACTTGAACATAATGATCGTCGTTGGATTCACGCATTTCAAACATAAGGCTTGATCCGTACGGAGGAATGTGAAGCTGAAAATTTCAACAATTTTTCTTCCAGGTAATTTCTATAGAAAGTTTCGAAGTGGAGATTATACCTCAAAAATGTTGAGTGTGTTCATAAGAGACGCAATTGTGAGATCATGTCCGGAATACATGCGCATTATCTCGTCTGGGAGTAGTGAGCGCGTTTTGTTTTGAAAACGATCTAGAATTTCTTTGAGGAGGAATCCGGACTTCAATCGCTTCATTTGAGGTGTTGCGCTGAGGGTTTTAATCCAAAACGTTTTCAAATAATCAAACGGTCCGTCAGGAATATACACTTCACGGGCCCATTCAGGGAGTCTAAAAATATTGGAAATATTTGTGACCAGGTTTTAATGTAAATAATCAGCTGGGCTGCATACGTTTTATTTGTGTTGTATTCAATGTCGAGCGATTCATAGATGCCTTTTACGTCCTCCAGCGCTCGAATCCTTTGGCCCGTATTCGCTTCCAAATAGTCAATTAGGGTTTGATGTTCTCGGAGCAGTGCCAGAATATCTGGATTTTGTTTATAATCCTTTCGTGCTCTTAAATACCGTGGGCATGCTGACTCGTTATCAATGAATAAGTCTATGTTATGAGGAATCGTATGTACCGCAATTGGTTGCCACAGCAAATTCTCATTCCATGCTTGATTGCCTTCCGGCGGGAAAAGGCCGGCTAACACTAAATTGGCGCTAGTAATTGTACGATCGTAATCTGAAGACAAGATCGAAATTTTGTCAGGTGAATAAGCTCCAAGAAACTGTCCATATCTGCGGTGGAAAAATTGTCCAAGTTGATAGGCACGCTGTTTGCCAGTCTGAAATATTCATTCCAAAATAATGCAACCATATGGAATGTCCCGTGTACGTTCTAAGCTACTCACATTTGTCAATTGGCCAAATCCTTCTGGCCAATTCGATTTATCTTTGTACGGATCGTTTGGGTACGTTTGTAGAATCGTTCTATCGCCATGTCTGAAGATCTGAAGATCGGGAAATTGATTTTATTCCTCTCAACACAATCGATCACTTCAACTGACCAAAATTCCATTAACTTACGATTTGAGTATGTATCAATTTGTCCTCATTTCGGATAGAAATTTCCGCACAAGTTGTCACACCGACACCGAGAAACAGCAACACTACCATCAAAATCATGTTGCAGGTTCAAAAAATTCGTGGTCGTAACCTTTAAATTTTTTGGAACGAACTGAAACCAAAACTTGTCTGGTAACTTTTATAACATACGGAAATGAGTGTATGAACAACTTGCACAACATGAGAGAAGAGAGACTAGCGGCGCCTCGAACTTACCATAACAATAAAATTCGTAAGTAGTCAACGCACCATGCAGTTGCGTATTTAGATTTCGAATACCACAATCGAATGCTGGGTGTACCTTACATTCAACTTCAAATTCAAAAAAAAACTTTGGCATCTTCATACAAGCTAATTGCAACTACATGGTGCGTTGATGTACTTAACCAACCAATTCTCAATAAAACGACCAGAACAACATTATGCATAGATCCGCGTAGGTATATTGACTAGATACTATCGAGAACAATGATGTGTTTATACCTTAAAAATTTCGTTCCATATCAAGTGATGGTTTGAAGCGGTAGAAAACTTGAATCAATATCACGTAGAGCAGGAATACTTACGATTATCTTAAGTAAAAACAGTCTTGCAACACTTTGCAACACTCACAAGGGAACAGTTGTCTACTCGATTTTTTCTGATTTAAGTTTGAAAGGTTTTTCATTGCGGATTTCATTCTATAATGATCGTGTAATCGTGTAATTCTTTATTGCAATCGTTTTATCAGGCCCGTAGCCAGCCTTCTCGTCTAGAGGGACTGGAGAAAAGTAAAAAATTGCCTAATTTTGGTTATCTCCCCACCTCTAGGTAGGGGCTTGCGTTTTATAGTATTTTTGAGCTGGTTAACTACATATTTGTCGTAAAAAAATTCTAAGTCCAACAATGTCAACAGACCGCCAGGCCGCCAGCTACCGTTGGTAGAGTTAGTAAGAGTTAGTAATGGTGCTTTCATCATAGACTGGCCACGCGTTAGCAAGTCTAGTGAGGAGTTGAATTTCATTTCAGCTATGATTCGCTAGACTTGTTCGTGTGCGAATTTGTATATTGTTCTTAGAGCATTGTCGCCATGGCCTGATGAGAATAGTACATTTCGTCAAAAGTGATGCAAAGTCGAATTTTTCGGTACTAGTCGTAAGCTTGTCCTAACGAGGCGGAGCCGAGTAAGACAAGCTTACGACGTATACCGAAAAATTCGGCTTTCATCACGTATTACGAACGGACTTTTCCGTCCGCAAATATTAGTCCAGAAAAATTTGACTTTTCGATCGTAGAATGCGTGTCGAAAACCATCAATTATGATCCTCAGGCGCGAGAAAGGTATTTTTGAACTGCGTATTAATGCAAAACGTCGAGAGACGTATTTAATTTTCTCTCAGATCGAAACAGTGGTTCAATGCCTTATTTAGGGTTAAGTCTCAAACTTTCCAAAACACTTTCTAAAAAGTCAGAATTAGCTACGAAATGGCCAGAATAAAAAGGGTGCAAAGTTGACACTTTTTTGGGAATCCTTGATATCTAGGATCACTACAAAGATTAGGGAAAAAGTTCTTCCATGAAACATTAGCATTGCACTGCCCTTTCGAAGGCAGTAACACTTATCTGAAAATTTGGTGTTCCAAGCGAGATACAGTGGCTCAATCGGTTACAACATCACCCCGGCAAGGTGAAGATCAGAAGTAAGTGGGTTCGAATCCCATCTGTGCTAATTTTTCGCTTAGGTTTACACTAGAAGCGGTTTTTACCGGTTATAGGACCCCTAAGAAAAAAATCTAGTTCCACTGTTCCACACCTCTCTACGATATCCCATAGTCAACTCTATGTAAAAACTTAAACAGAGCGGAACACTTTTGGTTCAACATAAGAATCCAGACTAATTAGGTGTATGGAAAACTAAAGACAATTTTGAATTAAGCTGGACTTTTATTTAACTTACAGAACAACCAAAAATACTCAAATTTACCGAGTGTTGGTAAATTTTGATTTTTCGGTGACGTTTTTCGTTTATTTTTTTACAGGTTTTTTACATCATTCTAAGTCTAAAATTATCAGAAAATCAACGGTAGTAGGTGTCGAGTTCACACTCTATTTCGTAATCTGATGGCAAAAAGTCTTTGTATAATTCATACAGTCGACTCAACGGGCACTTAGTTCCACAATTTGGTATATCTATTGGTGCTAAGTGTTCTGCGGTGGTATTTCGGTAGAACACTTGAACATAATGATCGTCGTTGGATTCACGCATTTCAAACATAAGGCTTGATCCGTACGGAGGAATGTGAAGCTGAAAATTTCAACAATTTTTCTTCCAGGTAATTTCTATAGAAAGTTTCGAAGTGGAGATTATACCTCAAAAATGTTGAGTGTGTTCATAAGAGATGCAATTGTGGTGTCATGTCCGGAATACATGCGCATTATCTCATCTGGGAGTAATGAGCGCGTTTTGCTTTGAAAACGATCTAGCATTTCTTTGAGGAGGAATCCGGACTTTAATCGTTTCAATAGCGGAGTTGCGGTAACAGTGTGAAACCAATACGCTCTAAAATATTCCAACGGTCCGCCTGGAATATACACTTGGCGAGTCCATTCAGGGAGGCTGAAAATATAGGAAATGTTTGTAAACGAACTTTAAAGAGGCAAGTTATTATACTGCGCACGTTTTATTTAAACTGGATTCAATATAGAGAGCTTCATAGATGTCTTTCATATGCATCACCGATCGAATCGTTAGCCCAGAGTTTGCTTCCAAATATTCAATGAGGGCTTGATGTTTTCGGAACAGAGCCTGAATATCTGGACCATTTTCATACTCTTCTCGTGCTCTTAAATACCGTGGACATGCTATCTCGTTCTCAATAAATCGGTCTATGTTCTGCGGAATGGTATGTACCGGAATGGGTTGCCACAATAAATTCTCATTCCACACTTCATTGCCTTCCGGCGGGAAAAGAGCGGCCAACACTAAATTGGCGCTAGCAATTGTACGATCAAAATCTGACGATAAAATCGAGATTTTATCGGGTGCATAAGTTCCAAGGAATTGTCCATATCTGCGGTGGAAAAATTGTCCCAGTTGATATTCACGCTGTTTGCCAGCCTAAAATTTACAGTCACTTCATCTCAAAATCTACAAAGCAGGTCCTTTACGAGCAGTGCAAGGGAAAATAGAACAAGGTTTAAAAAAAACTGGTTGTGACACCTCTGAGGTGATCACCAAGACGTTGGCGGCAAATTTTTGAAATTTCATTTCAAATTCAACTTAACAAAAAAAGACTTTTCACACAATCTGCAATGACTAACGCTAGCATGGTGCGTTGGCCTTAACCTGTAAAACCTTGAAAGGAAAGAGCTACGCACCATGAAGTCACGTTTCTAGAATTCACATATCACAATCGAACAGTACATCAAAGCAAATACTACAATTTTCATATCACTGTCTAGCTCATTGCTATTAAATGGTGCGTTGAAAAGAGGCAAAACCGGTTTACTTATAAGTTTCAAGTTATTCGAACTTACGTTTATCAATTGGCCAAATCCTCCTGGCCAATTCGACTCGTCTTTGTATGGGTCGTTTGGGTACGCTCGAAGAATGGTTCTATCTCCATGTCTGAAGATCTAATTGGAAATTTTATTTTTGTTTTCCAAATCAAAGTCGACGATCACGGCAGGCATCGAATCAATTATTTTAACTTACGATTTGAGTGTGTATCAATTTGTCGTCATTTTCGGTAATAATTTCCGCACACTTTGTTACACCAAGAAATAACAAAACCACCATCAAAATCATGTTTCAGATTGAACAATTTTAGATCGCGACCTTCACAATTTTTGCAACGAACTGAAACTGAAACTTGACTCGTTTAACTTTTGTAGTATACGGAATGGTCTGTATAGACCACCTACAAAACATGAAAAATTAGAATTAGCGACTAAACTTGAATGGAGAGTAGTGGTGGATCGAGCCGATGGGGAAACTACTACGATAAGCGCTGTGCCATGACTTTGTGACTTCGTCAAGCTGAGTTAATGACTTTGAATTGACGTGTATTTGTGTAGCAACTGTATCCTGACATTCCGAAGTAGTTTCCCCCTCTCATCGAACTTGCCATGCAGCTTTACAGCTATACTTTTTGTAAAACAGTTGACGTAAGAGTTTGACGTCAATGGAATTAGGCTTTGAGTATGACGTCAATGGAAGTAGGTTTCTATTTTCTGATATTTATCCACCAACATTTTCAGCAGTCGCATATCTAGATTTCAGATATCGCAATCGAACACTGAATCTTACATTCACGTTACACTTATGAAAAAGAGGTTAAAATTTCCATCCAAATAAGATACTTGTCATTCCACTTTCAAACTAACTGCATGGTGCGTTGATGCAGTTAAGCCTTAAAACGACAAAAACATGTATCTAGATAATGCGTTGGTATTGACTCGATACTATAGAGAACACTACCACGAAAATGCTATAAAAGAATTGTATTCAGTTGCATATGGCTAATTCCTCGTTAGTCATGAGACACTTCTAGGGATTTTACAAAATTCAACAGAATTTTACGAGAGAACAAAATAGTTTCACAGAAATCCGTTGGAATTTTGTAGAATTCCCAAAAGTGTCCCATAACAAAGAATTGGCCATATGCAAAAATTTGAAATCGGTTTCATGTCTACAAACCACACGGAAGCATTGGTTCTCAGTAGGAATATTTACGATCATCGTGACGTTGGTCTATCTGTTCATTTCTTATCTCCAGTAAACTGAGATTAGATGGGAACATTACACGAAAAATGTCTTGTAGATTTTGGGATTCCTGGTAATTTCTCAAGCATTTTCAACTTCCATCGGGATTTGGTTATTTTGGGCATTCATAGCTGAGTAGCCCGCTCCTAAGTGGTTTTTAAATATTGGCTACAAAATAAATGATATCCAAACAAAAACCTCTTTCAGAGAAAAGTGTGGCGCTAGCCCTGACGTAACTTCTAAAATGAATGATATCGCTCGTGATGTCGCTTTCACCGTCGATACTCAAAAAATTGCTCTCGTGTAAAAATTCTTCTTAAGAAAAATTGCGACACGCAGATGGCAAGTGATTCAGATATCGTTCTCTCATCCTTTAATTATTTCATTATTAGCAAAGCATAAAAAGTGATTTGAGACCTAGATCATCAGAATCACATGCCTTCTGCGTGTCGCAATTTTTCTAAAGAAGAATTTCGAAGTGAAGAGAAATTTGAGTATCGAAGCCGAAAGCGACATCCCGAGCAATATCATTAATTTTAGAAGTTACATCAAGGGTAGAGCGCCACACTTTTCTTTGAAAGAGATTTTTGTTGGGATGAGAAATATTCGGGAGGGCAATGCAATCAAAGTTAACCTTTCATTTTCTCCGTATAGACAGGAGTCATGTTTATTATTAATCGTATGACGCTAACATAATTTCAAAAATTCAGAAAACAAGACTAAAATTCACTTGACTGCCGTTAACACAGTCTTTCAAAACACAGTCACACTCAAATATTAACGTCCAAATCGCGAAGCTAATTTATCGATTCGCCGGTAAACTTTCGAAGAGTGCACTCGAATACACAAATACAAGTTATTGCAGACGCGTCGTGAACAGATTCACCATACTAAGGACAGTTGCCATAACCTTCGGCAAAAATCCGTGAATCTGACACATGCGCAGTGTTCTTAACGTGGCGAATTTGACACGGACTAATTGCAACAGGTATGGTACTAGGTTGCGTAGGGCTTGGAAAGTAGTAGGATTAAGTAAGCTAGGCATACGGGATCGTTGGATTACGAAATGTAGACATACCGAATCGTACAAGGCTCCGTCGCAGCGTCTGCTAGGGTCTTCTCTCGTTTCTAAGTTCTTTATTTCACTTTAAGTTCACTCTAACTTTATAAAACTACAATCAGGTTGAGACAACTTTAGAGAACTGTTTGTTTATATGAAATCTGTATACTGAATGACTAGTGTCTGTCTTGCAATATACCTGTATTTATACTCATAAATTAGTCACATCATAAGTCATACTAAAAATGCAATGCTTTCCATGTGAGCCAAATATTAAACAGGGTGAACATTTAATTACTTAAGTGTTCATGCACGTAGGCCACTAGTATGGGCCCATTGTTCTACCCGTTAGAAATTATGTGCTGCCAACTACTACACTCCGCATTTAGTGTGGAATCTTCATGTACTACAGGTGTAGTCAAGGATATCCTTGGGGTGTAGTGATTTGATTGAACCGCGATTAAGCGTGTAGTTGCCCAGGTGTCTATATCTATGAGAAATATTTGGAGTGTTTCCTGTTGAGCGATATATTGTTTTTCGCTTGTCTGCATCCATCATGGTTGGACCAGTAGTCGTGTGACCCAATTAGAATTCCATATTGACTGCGTTTATTTTATCGTCGGACCGTCGTCGCACATTTTTAAAACAATAGAGGACACACGTCGATATTGTGTAAATGGTTGGAGAAAACACGTAAATCACTGTTGCTTACCCGAAAAAGCATTTGAACAACTTGTGTCTTCTGTGGATCTATTTTTGAGGTGACATCATCATGTCAGCAGTGGAGGGGAGAGGTATGAGATAACAAAGAAACTGTTGACTTTTTTTGTTCGAGTGTTCGAGAGGGGAGTCTGATAATTCCAAAAGACTGCTGACAAGGTTTGTGGATGTTTCCTAAATAATGTTCATTTAAATTTTTCGACAATACCGTTTATTATCTGAGACTCAGCGATGAATACACATTCCTTAGATGAAGTCAAGTTCGCACTCTGTTTCGTAATCTGATGGCAAAAAGTCTTTGTATAATTCATACAGTCGACTCAGCGGGCACTTAGTTCCACAATTTGGTATATTTATTGGTGCTAAGTGCTCTGCGGTGGTGTTTCGGTAGAGCACTTGAACATAATGATCGTCGTTGGATTCACGCATTTCAAACATAAGGCTTGATCCGTACGGAGGTCTTTGAAGCTGAAAATTTTAACAATTTTTATTTTCTGGAAATTTTCACGTAGAAGTGACGATTATACCTCAAAGATGTGAAGTGTGTTCATGAGAGACGCAATTGTGAGATCATGTCCAGAATACATGCGCATAATCTCGTCTGGGAGTAGTGAGCGCGTTTTGTTTTGAAAGCGATCTAGAATTTCTTTGAGAAGGAATCCGGACTTCAATCGTTTCATTAGCGGAGTGGCGGTAAGAGTTTTAATCCAATACGTTTTCAAATAATCCAACGGTCCGCCCGGTATATACACCTCACGAGTCCATTCAGGAAGACTAAAAATATTGGAAATATTTGTGACCAGACCTTAATGTAAAGAATCTGTTGTGCTGCATACGTTTTATTTGCGTTATGTTCAATATCGAGAGCTTCATAGATGTCTTTGAAATTCTTGACCGTTTGTATCGTTAGCCCAGAGTTTGCTTCCAAATATTCAATGAGGGCTTGATGTTTTCGGAACAGAGCCTGAATATCTGGACCATTTTCATACTCTTCTCGTGCTCTTAAATACCGTGGACATGCTATCTCGTTCTCAATAAATCGGTCTATGTTCTGCGGAATGGTATGTACCGGAATGGGTTGCCACAATAAATTCTCATTCCACACTTCATTGCCTTCCGGCGGGAAAAGAGCGGCCAACACTAAATTCGCGCTAGCAATTGTACGATCAAAATCTGACGATAAAATCGAGATTTTGTCGGGTGCATAAGTTCCAAGGAATTGTCCATATCTGCGGTGTAAAAATTGTCCCAGTTGATATTCACGCTGTTTGCCCGCCTAAAATATACATTCCACTCATCATAATCGAAAGAAAAACTTTAAAGCAGAACCATTAATTCAAGTTCATTAAAACTATTGATGCGTAGAATTGAGACAAAACAGATGTAGTAAGTAACTTATAAAGTTTCAAACCATTTCAACTCACATTAGTCATTTGGCCAATTCCTTCTGGCCAATGCGATTTGTCTTTGTACGGATCGTTTGGGTACGTTCGGAGAATCGTTCTATCTCCATGTCTGAAGATCTAATTGGAAATTTTATTTTGGTTTTTCAAATCAAAATCGATCACGGCATCGAGTCAATTATTCCAACTTACGATTTGAGTGTGTATCAACTTGTCTTCATTTCGGATAATAATTTCCGCACAATTCGTCACACCGAGAAATAGCAAAACCACTATCAAAACCATGTTTCAGAATAGAATGAACAATTCTAGACCGCAACCTTCACGGTTTTTGCAACGAACTAAAACCAAAACTTGTCTGGTAACTTTTGTAAAATACAGAAATGAGTATATTGTGTGGACCACCTGTACAACATGACAGAAAAAAGACTAGCAGCGACTATCAGATGAGCAAAATGTTAAACTGATGTCGTTCTTAGTAAATAACGTATAGACTGTTGACTGAGAGTGATTTTATTGAGCGGGTTTCGTTTTGATTATCGCCTCCAAACCTGAACGACAGATCGACTTTTTCAAAATTCTAGCAGCAAACACCTTATAGTGTCAGGGAGCAGCGGGAATTCAAGAAAAACCTGACTTTTAGCTAGACGAAATCCCATACATAGAGTTGCAATGAGGATCGT
>JANTFA010157605.1:0-10612 GCA_026413405.1 Phytosciara flavipes
ACAGTTCTTTTCGCTTAGTCAGGGACCCAATGCAATCAGAACAGATTTTTTTGAAAATAAAAAGCTGAACTGGAAGAGTGGTCCTCTAAATAGACTACTGAAACTGCACAGTATACCATACAAATATCTTGCACTGTAAAAAGAGAGGCGGTAAAATTTCATACAAAATATTATTTGACACCTGACTACGATCACACCTTTGCTTGGAGTGCTTTGCGTTCAACAATGAAAATGAATGACCAGATAACGTTAATGTCAGAGTCGTAGGACATTTCGACATAAAATGAAATTAAAATTGTATTTACACAGCCTCGTGAGCAAGAACTTTTCTCAGATTGCTCATAATACGCCTTTAACAAAAGAGTCAGAGTCTTTTTAACTCAAACTATCGACTAACCGGGCTATTCAAAATATCTCGCACGCTAAAAAAAGACGATTTTCAGAGCCCATCCCCCTTGCACGCATAAGTACATGCACAAAAATTCCATGAAGCGCACGCTTTAGTATAACCCTCCTCCCTTCGAGACAGCGAGTGCACTATTTGAACGACTTTAAATAGGTCGAAGCGTATTCACTATCTTAGTCTGACGTTGGAGTTCACTTGGTTCACTGAATTATAATAATTTCAACAGAGCTCAGTGGTAAACTGATGCGACTAACCTAGTGACATCTTAATATGTACTAGGAATGAAATTAGTAGGAGCAGAATACCGGCGGTTGCCAGCAACTACATCAGATTTGAACCGATTCAATCGGCTGAGTTTTATGTGGACTCAATCGGTATTCTTTCTGTTGCGGTTGAGTTTCGAATACTCGCACTTTCAATTCAATCGTGTTGTGGAACGGAAATGAGTTAAGCCATACGCCTTGTTAGATATTTCTATTGAGGTTATGTAATGTCGCATAATTTGTGTGGAAAACTTTCACAGAAGTGAACATGAATGTAGGAATCCTCGACCTTGTCTCGTGACCAACAAAGTTTAAACCAAAATATCTCGAAATCTTGATGTTTGATTCATTCGAAAGAGGATCGATAGTATACCAGATAAGGTTCCATGAAGGTTGCTCTAAGAAAAGTCTCACCGATTTCTAGCTATTTCAAGACGTCAGTTTGTTGGTCACAGGACAGGATATGCTATCGATGTCATTTAAATTTAACAGTCGCGCTCTTTCACCAGTCGAGTGGATTTTATTTTTCAAGACTTGTAATTGACCGATTCCGAGTCCTAACCAAAAAAATATATCTATAGAACGAACGCAGTCTCATACAAAATATAAAAGAATATATTCGAGTTAACTTATTTTTATTTTTTTTTTAATTTAATTAATTTGTTCAGTAAGCAGAAGGTTGATAATGAAATTTACAGTGCAGCATAATAATAAAATGCGTATAACATTGCGTACTATTTTTTAGTTAGTCTAGGCTATTTTATGCATTCGCCACGTAGATGAAACTAATGACCTAAACTTGAATAAGAACTTTATACCAATAAAACTTACAAAAAAAAATTTATCGAAACCTTTTTTTGTCTTTTATTGTTTTTATTTTACAGGGAAGAAATTATTGAGATTCAACCATTTCAATCCTTGAATCATATTTCCACATGGCCCGATACACACCAGATGTGTACGTACACCGAGGGCGAAGAGTCAGTGCCACGTACATATCAAGAGTGTATTAGGCTATTTTGAACTATATTCCACTGTGAATGATGAGAGTGTGTTGGTGCAAACGTCACAACCAATTCACTTGTTTCTCGACCGATTCATTACCTCACATTACACTCTCATCGTACACGGTAAAATTGTATTACTTTACTAGACCGGAAGGTAATGTGACGTTTCTGGATGGAAAATGTCAAATTACTTCCCTGGTAGAGCAATCTACTACTCATTCCACATGCGTTATCACAATACACGAATACAACATAACGGCATAATAAACGATATCGCATGTGAAATGAATAGCGTGAATTGGATGGAAATTGTTGGAGCTTATAATTTCACGGCTGTATCGATAAATTTCAGTTTGATTCTCTAGAGATTAGATGGACAATTTACACAGAACTAAAAACTTTACATTTCGGTGCATGCTGTAGAACGATTTTAATTTTTAATTCATTTTATTGTAGCACTGTTGCCATTACAGGGATACACACATCACCTATAAAAATCGATCAATTGAATACATACTTTATACAGAGTAGAATGAATGACCGACTTGCTTTAATAACAGGTTGATGCTACTAGAATAATACCGTAACATGGTCTTTCAGATCGTGGTAGACGCGTCAATTATCTAAAATATCATTTCGGTGGCCATACGTGTGCATGTGTCTCTCGCGAAAAGTGGTCATTACGTGTACAATTCACAATGCACAGCACACTTAATAACAACTTTCCGCATGGGACTGAGATCAAAATGAACTACGTTGGACGCTGGAAGTAATTCATGAATTCGGGACAACTTGTGAAACTTGCGAACTCATTCACTTTGAAAAACTGTTATTTTGACTCGTTTTTCTCGCCTTCGACGAGGTGTCACAGCAGTTGTTTGAAAACACACTCATGAGTTCGACTGATTTTACGACGCTGTAACCTCACGAAATGGATGACTTCCGCCACATCCAACGTATAATCCACTACTACAATTCAATGTAGCATAAGTAGTTATAGCAAACTCGTACTGAAAATTCGCTGATTCAAGACACACTTTATTGGTCAGTGGTAAGCTGATTAATTGATTTAATCTCCGCTGTTAAGGTTGAAAGTTCTTTTTAAACTTATTAAATTCTAAAAATTCTAGTTAATTTAACCAAGTCAAATTCAACTCCTACAAATCCCAATTTAATTTTAAAAATTCCAATGCAATTCTGAAAATTACATATCAAAAAGTTCAAATAACTTCAGTCTGATTCCAAAAATTCCACCAGTGGTTACCCCCTTGAATATCTCACAATCGTTGAGTGCCGTAGTATCTGTGAAGTGAAGTGAGATGCATCCAAAATAGTTGTTAACGAAAGGCAATACCATGAATTTCACTGTACTACCACTGGCATTCAACTATTACATCTCATACTCCCATTCACACAGTAATAGTGCGCTTCAGATTCAAAAGGAAACGCAAAAACATTGATTTTGATGCACACTTTTTCGTATGGTGGTAGCGTTAAATTGACAAAAAGTACGTTCAAAATTCAAATAACGGCGTAAAATTTACTGAATCCATCAGCAATTGAAAAACCGAAAGATTGATGTTATTCAAGCAGAAAATGCAACCAGAGAGACTGACTTTTTTTAATGAATCACTTCCGTTTGAAAGGCCTGTTGGTGCTCGATCAATCAAATAAGATGACAAAGTTAGGGCATATGCTTTCATAGAGGCATTTAATTAAGCAGATAGAACAAAAACGTAGTCAATCAAAGACGGTTGAGCTTAGTTATTATCTATTTGTATGTACTGGTTGTCAAGTCCTGGGTAATCTGATGAACGTTATTCGACTATGGGACCATGTTGTACGCAAATGTTTGTAAGCTTCCAGTAGACTTTCATTTGATTTTTAATTTCCATTTTAATATTCGAATTGACTCCGTGCTTTTCGATACAAATCGGTCCGAACATTCCATTGAAGATTGCCGGACAAAATATTATGTCACACACATTTCAAATTCATACACGAAAACATTTCGCTAACCAAATTCATGTAGCAGTCTAAGTGTTTTTTTTAGAGCTTAATAAATCGAAGAGAAAGTTGAAGCGCTTACGCAGGGAATCCGATATGTAGATGTAAAGGACATCTGCATTTCTCACAGTGAAATTTATAGAAATATTTTTGACACACAAGTTGGTTCGAAAATCCAACTTGACAACGACAAAACGGTTGGATTCTCATACCAACCTGTGGGTCAAAAATATCCCTATGAAAAGTTCGACTGTACGCCATAGACGCACTGGAAAGCTAAAATGATGTAGATGCCCTAAGTTGGTTTTTATTTAGAATTATTTTGTTAGTTTCAAATCATTTGGCCATTTTTTGGTGATTGAATCGTACGGGCACATTGTACTGGTTTCATTTATAATTGATATTATCAACCAATTAGACTCAATATTTTAGTAAACAAACAAACAAAATATTTTATTTTTATTTGCATGTCCTTATGTTGCAGCATGAATCCGAACCAATTGAATAGCATGGTATAGTTACAAAAAGCTTAATTTATTCACCCTGCCTGACTTATCGTTTTAAGTTATTTCGTTTCAACTATAACAAAAAAAATAAAAACCAACAAAAAATTTTCCTCTTTCCGCTGCACTCATTTGAAAAGGATTTGAATGAAAGTTTAAATTGAATTAAATTTCCAATTTGTCGAAAGGAATTTATTATTCAAAATTTAACAGAGAGCGAGAGAGAGAGAGAGAGAGAGAGAAAATGTTTGTAGAGATGGAAAAGTTAAATTAATGTCAATGAATTTATAAAAATAATTATTAAATGTCAAAAGTTTTAATTATCATAATTACGATTTTGAGTTGCATTTATTTTAGACAAATATAACACTGCACTATTTTGTTGAGTCGATAGAAAATCAAGTCTGCAAACCACACTAATATCACTTAACCACGCAATAATTTAACACAAATACTTAATGGAACATTTTCAAAAACAAATCTATCGAAACTTGACGTTGTAATACTCAAATCATTGCACACAAGCATAGAATTACATTCGATCTTATTTTTTCAAAAAAAAAAAATCATAAAAAACCACAACAGACGCTGCAACGGTGTCCAGCCTCAAAGAGTTCATAGAGCCAGCCTCAAAGAGTTCATAGAGCCAGCCTCAGAAAACTCATAGAGCCGTGAAGTAGAGAGCTTAGTCTAGTCATAGGCATCGATTCCATTTTTTTTTCAAATGAAAAGTATGAAATTCGGATGACATTTACTCGGTTTGTAGGCAGACAACCTGAGCGCAAGGGCCCAACTTCAATTTCGTTTGATCAACATTCTATTCGCACTTCATTTACCGTTCAAATGAAACCAAAATTACGAAATTCAAATGAAACTCCATTCATATGGGAAAAATGCTTAGTGCTCCACTTAACCTCATTCTAAGGCCTCTAGCTCATGATCCAGTGATCCGACTTGAATGCATTCTTTTCCTGGATGGTTATTGTCAGTATTTATGATTTGCTGCTATATTGACACTTTCAACTCCATAGAAATCTTCAAAAAACTCTCTCGAGGGCCCTAGCTCTCTCATGGGCCACGTGAAAATACACATCTTCGAATTTGACCTCACAATTTCGACTACCTTTCAGGGAAATGTTTGAAATCGGATTCGATATACTCAAGTCATCGACGTGACAGACGAACGGACTTTTTTTATTGTTGATTCGGCATCTATACAACATCTCTAAATGCTATGCCCTCGCCGTCTGGCTCGAATGCCAATTGTTACAAACTGCAAAAATGAAATCTAATAACTCTTTGTACTTCGTCAAGGAGATAAAAACTGACATTGGGCAGAAATATTTAAATTTTTCTTTACCGTCAACTCACGAGCAGCGACTAGTTTACATAACTATCGATGAAAAGTTGAAATGTCCAGTTTTCGTGTGTAATTTGTTGATGTGAGGTGAAGCCGAGGCCAATAATCCTATCAACACCACAACATGGCTTTTCATATTTTTTTGAGATCGTTGAAAGTTGGAAAAAATTGATGAAAAGAACGACTGACTCACACCTATGTCAATTTAGGAAGGTCGCGAACTTTTTTTCACAATCCTTTCCGTTTTATGACCTACTAAATAAAGATACAGGTAAGTTCCGCATCTAGCTTGCAATTATGATTAAATGACCAAAGTTTGTCGAAAAAAAAAATGTTGCAAAACCGTTTTCCCAATAATAGACTCTGATGAATGAGGAAAGAGAGGTAAATTTCTCTCGACTGCAACTGAAAGAGGGTAAAGAGAGTAAAGGTTTCTTTAACTTTTGGAAGTGACTTTTGGATTAAAATATTTTTCTCAGAGGTATAGACATATTTAAATGATTAATTTAAATCCAATAACGTTATATACAAGCTGATCCGGTCTTTTCCGTTTATCTACCCAACTTCCTTCCCTTTTGAAAGACCGAGAGGTTCTTTCGAAACCCGACTCAAGCCCAAACCGAATTGAATTATTGAAACCCGAAGAATTTTCATGCCCGATTCGAACCTTGTTCATTGTGTGGTGGAAAACCCGATGAGAAAGTTTCACCATTGAAATTCATTGATTCCTGTCGTCCTCTTATCTGAAATAAATTTTACGAATCGATTGATAACGAACCAGATAAACCCGACAAAAACGGTAAAGTTGAAACGGGTCGGGTCGGTCTTAGAGTTAATTCGGTCAGCCCCATCATTTCTAGACCATATCTTTCAGATCTAAAATGCGTTTAGAAAATCAGCTCGGGACATTCCCTGATCATGTTAATATCGACAATTTGCAACAAAGTTTGCGTGTAGCGTTGAGTTAGTATACACCACTTCTCTGAATATCTCGTTGTATACCTTGAAAGTAATATGATTACGCTAGAGAAAAGCTTTCAAATCGGCTTATGAATTGAAAATTATAAGCCGTCCATGTTGCGAAACTTACAAGTTTCAACTTATAAGTCCTCTTCTAAATGCATTTCCTCAACATTTGACTTGTCCCTTTTATTCTACAGTTTTATGGATTGTTTTTTGCCAGGTAACAAACTCATTAAAGCCGAATATTTTCTTGAATTCCATTCATTTGAAACACATTTCCTAAAACAACTCGACTCGAGCACCAACCTGTAACTCGATAAAATGATGATGGTGAATACAGGTGCAGATCGAAAAATTGTATGTATGCAAATATTTGACCGAACCCCCATCCCACCGACAAAAAACTTCCGTATATTTTGTAAATCAATAATGTGCATCAGCAGCATCCGAGCTGGCAACTAATTTAATCTGAATACTCCATCTCAATATTGAAATTGGTTTTCATCATTTTCTTTCTGTCTCATACTCTCAAAACGAAAAAAAAAACGCCCAAAGCTGATTATGGATGTTTTTCAAAAATAAAATCTTACGTTCAATGACGGTATTAATTTAGGAAACAAAAGAGAAACATGAAACATAGTGATAGCACTATCCAAGGCAACGTTCCACACAGCGTCCGTCGATTTTGCTTATCGAATTAAAATTGGAAGAGTTTGAATTTGATAACATAAATTTCGTCACGTCTTGTTTAACCAACATGTCATATCGATTTGCAATAATTTTGTCCTTTTTTGGCCAAACACTAGTTCCGAGATATGCGGACTCGTCGTATAGACAAACACATCCGATACTCAAACCTCAGTTGTATAGACAACGGTCTGTGAGAATGTGTTGTTACGCTTACATTACACGTAATATTGTTGTTATATGGTAACGCAAGTGGAATCAATAGAGCAAAATGGATTGGAACTGTCGGTTCACTAACAGTAATGAAGGTCTAGCAGACTTAGGACTGATGTTGTAGCATCGTTTAGTATCAGCTGTTACAAATATGATTCAGAAATTCATACTGAGCGTCTTGCAGTTTGTAATAGCAAATGTAAATAGTTTTTGTCATAGTTCATCTATTGCAATTAATTGAGATGAAAGGAACCTTTTCTGAAGATCACCGTTTTTGCTGGTTGTATGACTCGAGAGGTGACGCACTGTTCTTTGGACTAAGTGGACTAAATGACATTTGCCGCCCTCTGTCATGTCCAGCTTAAATTTTCTTTATTTAGTTGACATGAAATCATACGTTTCAGACCGATTTGAGCCCCCTTAGACTTAATTATTCCGTTTTGTACATTCGGCTCAAGAAGTGCGCCACCCCTCGGTATGACCTAATATCGTTTTTAACTTACAGTCGACGAAATTAGTTTCGTATACGATTTTAGTTCCCATTAGTTTATATCCTACAATTCCCACATTCGATTCACCTAAAGATGTGATTTTTGATTTTATGTCGTTGGCATACAGAGAAATGATACCTAGATGGCGTTGCGTTGCAACCCAGACGCCATCTAGGTATCATTTCTCTGTTGGCATAGTTGTCACTACTCATGTCCAAGGAGGTAACAAAGTGCAAGGTAGAGACAAATAATATTTGCGTGTCGGTATATTTTGTAATAAGTGATTGAAAGTGAAGTTTTCTGCTTTCATCACGATCTGCAAAGCATTGTTCGTGTCGGACGATTATAAGGGGCCATTCAAATAGTGTGCACGCTAAAAAAGATGATTTTGAGACCTCCCTCCCCCTTGCACGCAAAAATACATGGGAAAAAAATTCAAAATGTATGAAGCGCACGCTTTGGTCTGACCCCCATCCCACCAAGAAGCGTGCGCACTATTTGAATGACCTCTAATGAGACGAGACCTCAAAAACATTTGGAAAGAATAAACTCTACAATACCTACAGTACTTCAGGTAACTACTGAGAAATGAAAACGTTGCTAAATTAAAATTAAAAAAACTGAAATCGGTTGTCCCTTAAGTGTAACATAACAGAATAATAATGAATTGATGTCATGTCAAGTGACAGCCGGAACAATCGTTGTCAATAGGTTTGTTCCAAATAACTATAAACACGAACGGCGACGACTTTCATCCGAGGAGATGAACACAACCTGAACGTCAACAAATTCATTTAGAAAGTTTTCGGTAAAGTTTTTTTTTCAAATTCAAAATTGAGATTGAATGGTCCATGGTGTATAAAATTTGACATTTCGAAATGACCTTGGAACTAACATTTGACATTTAGTTTAGTTGTTCTCTCACATTCTATACTACGGCGAAAGCAACGCCATCTGTTATCATTTATCTGTAGTTACCAGAAGTACTGAAAGTATTGTAAAGTTCCTAATGCTTTGAGGTCTCGTCTCAATCGTCTCTTGTAATCGTCAGACACAAAAAGTCATTAATTTGTAACTCGTGATGAAAGCAGAAAACTCCACTTTTGATCCCTTACTACAAAATATACCGACACGTAAATGTTAATTGTCTCTACCTTGTACTTTGTAACCTCCTTGGACATGAGTACATGTCAATGATGCCAACGACATAAGATCGAAAATATTTATGCGTATCGAATGCATTGAACGTGGGAAACATGAATCTAAACTAATGGGAACTAATATAAAGTTCGTACACAAAATTAATTGCATCCGCTGTATTTGACAAAAAGTATAGAACTTAGTCAGAGTTGTTCCGAAACTAATTGTAAAATATTTACTTAGTAGCACTTGATTTGAAGTTTGATCATTGTTTATTATAATGAATTTGAATTGCAATTTGTTCTTTCTAGAATAGAGATCGACTCGAAGTGTAATGTATACGTATACGTTGACCGAATTTAATTAAATGCCATTCAATAAGTGTGTAGCTACTTGTGAGAGACATCTGTAAATAAATTTTTGAAATTCCCATTTTGTTATTATTCCAACTTATCTCCGTTTTGTTATCATTGTAATTATACCCGATATGTGACCTATTATATGATTTGTGTTGAACTAAACGTTACCTACTCCGTATACAACTTTTTGTTTGTTCTTTTTGGTTGAAAATGACTTGGTCTCGTTTCCATTATGTTTTAGTTGCTCGATCACCGAAAAGTACAAATTCACACTAACACAAAACAAAAACACATTTCACTTAGAAGACCATTCACAAATTACGCATGTTCTACAGGGGGAATGGCGGCTTTGACAGAAGTGTGCTCTTTATACAATTTTGAAATTTTCTCCTTTCCTTTTTGGCGCGAAGGGGAAGGTTCTCAAATTCGCAATTTTGAGCGTGCGCAATTTGTGAATGACCACTTGGGTCATTATTTTTTGTATACTAAAACACTCATTTTGATTGACTTGGAAGATAATTTTTTTTTACTTTGCAAAACCAAAACGTTTTATCGGCGTCGGATTGATTGAAGTTTTGAGGCAATGAAAAAAATCGATGTAAAGTTTAATTTAATTCTCGGGTTGAGCAATTCAGCTCAACATTTACGAGTTGTAGTAGAACACCACTGACTTGCTTCGATGTTTGTTGTTTTGTTCGAGCTGAAGGCAAGGATTATGTTTCACACGTCAGAGCAACAAATTTTCAAACAAGAAAACTCAGTGCTTACGGCCGAATAAAAGCATGAAAAATACATATCAACACTGCCGTACAAAGGATAAGAACCTAAGGTCTATTGTTATAACAAAAGACTTAAGGTTCTTATGCTTTTTACGGCAGAATACGACAAATTAATGGAAGTATTAATGTCAAAATATTCCAGGCAACATCTTCCACGCATAATTTCCGCTGTTTAAATCCTTTTTTTTAATGAAATGAAGTTGCGTGGCTGCGTTTACCTGTTCTGCTCGATGTTTTCCCGTCTCACTTTCTGCATTTTGCTGCATACAATTAGTAATAATTATTCATTATAACTCAGCATAATGTCGACCGCAGTTTTCTATCGGCATTTTTTTTTTTAATTTTACAATGCACTCACCCCATTATTGCCGAGACGGTACCTCCACTCTACCAGCTTTAAATTACCTAATTTAATAAATGGATTGATTTCTAAA
>JANTFA010157616.1:0-10610 GCA_026413405.1 Phytosciara flavipes
GATAGCATTGCAGAGTAGTTCTATAGACACAAACTATATACCGTCCTCTACGCGTACGGGTCCCCCTTATGTTTTTTTTTTGGTTTTTAATTTGAAATTTAATTTGAATTGAAAACCTAATGAGCTCGGCTAATGATCATGATAAGGGGAGTTGGAATAAACATAACATAAAAATAACGAGATTCGTTGTTGTATGTGAATATGGATGGCTGAACGACGGAATTTTGGAATATATTGAATTTTGCACTGTGTGCTGCGTTTTGAAACAACAGAAAAGAATTGTTTTTAAGTCAGTGGTGTATCCACGTAGCACCCAGAAAGAGGCTACGCCCTGCTTGCACTCAAAATTTTCAGAATAATTACAAAAAAATATTGAATTTTTGATTAATGGTCTTTGTGGCTGTGTATTAAAGACGTCCACCAAAAAATCGAACGTGGTACTTCTTCTTCCTCGCTTTATCCTTTACCTGACGACTACCCTACGACTAGTGCTTGCGAAAATTTTCCTGATTTTCTAGTCATTTTGACTTTTAGAGTCAGCGGCCGGTATGCGTTTTTCATTGATACGTAATTCCCTTCTTCTCTTCAACCGTGCATTTTTCTTGTCCTTTTACTCAAATCAGGGATGTGTATCGAAAGAACTTTTCTCGCCACATTGCTTTCATCGTGGGAGTAGACTTTAGAAAACCATTCGTTTCTCTCGTTTTTTACTTTGTCGACGACTGTTTTTTTATGGTCAACGTGCCTCGTATACATTCGTTCTTGATGGGATCCAACTTTGTGAGCGCAGGTCGTACTACCGTTGTGTAGATTTTTGATGATCCCATGATCCCACTTCGTCTGAATTTCCCATCTTGTTGATTACCGAGCACAAGATACATTTCAGTATGACATTTCCGTTAATCATTATGTCTGGTGATGGAGACTCACAAGCTTTACTAAATGGCAGGAACACGTACTCAGTCTTTGATTCACTGATTTTTGAACCATGATCTTCAAGGATATTCCTTTACTCGTCAAATACTTCTTGGAGCTTTACTGCTTTCCTGCTTGCTAGGCCAACGTCGTCAGCGAACAGTACGCTTATGAAGAGGAAGAGTTCTTACATTAACTCGGATGTAAGAAAATTAATGAAAATGTTGAAGAGTAGTGGGTCCTGGTGTACTCCGAGTAGAACAAAGAATGCTTCCGAAGTTCCAGCTGTGCATTTAATCCTAGTCGTTTTTCGTTATCCTTCTACATGTTCATCACGATTTGCTCGTATTATAATGGGCATGTACAAGGATTAAACGAGTCGAGCGTTGAACAATGTAGCACAATTTGCGTTCCGACAATGTACGTCCACCAGTTACTGGATTAAAGTCCATCGAAACTCCATAGTAGAATGACTGGTCGATCGGATTTGTTTATCGGTTCTAAATTACAATTAACAAATAACTCAATCAATCGTTGTATAATATCGTGTCATACACGGCAAATGGATTATAAATGATTGAATTCCACACAAATTACTAAATTCGGAAAAAAAACCCAAAATTGAATGACACAAAATTCTCACATTGCTATTTTGAAGCAAATGACTAACCGCTTTATGGAACACCAAATAATCTCCGTCATTTTCACCATTACGATGTCCCTTTTCGTTGTTGAAAATATCGCGGAATGAAAATTAAAAATGGTTTAATTTGACAGAGAAGAATCAACAAACCATAAAGTTTCTTATCGAAAACGATTTGTGGTTTCTTATCGGCCTGAGCTATAAAAAGCATTGATTGGTCCCCCGATACAACATACATTTATATTGCAAACTATAAAATTAAATGCGAAAGCGCATAGCTGCCGGCAAAAAATTCCACTTTGTTCCGAGTACACTATTAGTAGTCTCAGCTAAAATTCAAAAACATTTAATTTTCTAAGTTTGTCTAAGGTGACGCATTTAGTCTGTGTCATTCCAGCTGGCAATAAATTCAAATTGTTGTTTAATTATTGGATATTAATTAATTAATTTGATTGTATACGACGCAGTGCCGATAGTAGTTACGACAGACCAATTTTATTTACTGCTTGCTTGACAATATTGCTTGTAGCTTTTTGCGTTTACAAAACAAAGAATCAGAACACATAATTAACATTTTACTCAGTTGAAACCAGTTCCAGTTGGATCGAAAGCTTAGTTTAGTCACAGGTTGCAGATCACACATGATGTTAATTAAAATTAACCGATGAATATGTTGCGTCTCTTGTTGAAGGTATTTGCTACGTTCATTCAATACAAAGTGGTCTACTTCAATGGTATGTAAGAACGCTAACCGCATAGCTCAGCGCTCATGTATTGTCGGTGTAGTCGATATGAGTCCTTTGCCTTTCGAAATTTGTATCAAGTTCGATTTCAAATCTAAGATTTGCGAACGACAATAGTAAGCTCTAGATTTGTGTACCCGTTTATTGCAAAAAGAATGTTACAGCAAACTGTGTATGGAAAGTATGGAAGTGATCTGACAACAACGCAGATGGAAATGTGCCGCATGTCCTTTGGCGTCATAAAGTTGGATAACATCAAGATGAAGCATTTAAGAAACCATCGTCGACAAAGTCAGAAACGAATGGTTTGCTAAAGTCCCACGACGAAAGCAATATGGCTAGAAAAGTTCTTTCGATTGACATCCCTAAAGTCGGTAATAGAGGAAGGCCAAATGCGACAGCGACAAAAGCGATTCGGGCTAACACTAAGAAGAGAAGTAGGAAATTGCGAATGCATACCCACCATGAATCAAATTAAATATTTAAACTCTGATCATGAAAGTCAAAATGACTAGAAAATCAGGAAAATTTTTGCAAACACTAGTCGTAGGCAAAAATAAAGCGAGGAAGAAGAAGAATGTTACAGCAAACAAAGTAAAAGACGAGACTCCACTGTAATCGAAAGAAGTAGCAGATTTAATTGTGGTTAAAGTATTGACACAGGTATGGCTAGAATTGCTTCACGATTTTTTTCATTTCATAACAACCAGACACATGCCGTGCTCCATGTCTAAAGATTCAGGAAGAAGTTAATCGAAAAGTATTACGAACGTTATCGCATTCCCTATCATTTCATACCATAACACTGTTCTCAACTATAAAATGTGACATAAAACATTCTGTTTCCCACCAATTCTACTCTTAATGTTCTATACAACTAGTTGAAGTAGCCCAATGTCACGTTTATGAATTATTATCGTCGATACACCTATCTTCAATTTGATATGAAAACATTTCTGTCGCCGGTATGTCTTCGGCAAACTCGAAAATCCAACTCAACGTCCCATCAATTCACATCAAATTTGATAATAACAAAAAAAAAATTGTGGGACTTTGGATTTGTGAACATAACAATTAAGGTCGTTCTTTGCCAACAAAGAAAATCAGTGACACTCCCGATTGGCATCACTATTGAAAATCTAAGATAAAAATAAATTTTTTTGTCATGAATTCATCACAGATTTGGTATCTCTGCCTTCTCTTTTATATCATGGAACACCTCAATATCAAAGCTATAATAATCGTGTGTCGATAATTAATTACTCGTACGAACACGATGGGAATTCGGTATTGGTATAACGTTTTACCATTTTACAAAAAAAAAAACTGTTTTCCAATCGAAAAACATACTCAATAATAAATAATTTCCCTTATCAGTTCTCTTCTTAAACATTTTTTACATTCACAATTGATTACGCGATTCCAACATTCTAGTACACTGTTCGGAGCGCAACAACAACAAAGTTCGATTTCTAACTCAGTGGAAAAAAAGAAGTTTATTTTCGTTGAGTGATGTAATCAGAAAATAACTGAACCATGCATATTGATAGGGGCATGATGATGATAAACCATATGTGTAGTTTATAGAATGCCGCAAATAAAACACACATCACATTGATTGATATGTTTGCTAGACAACATGGAATCATTTTTGTTTATTTACTTCGATCCTAATTATTTTGTGCGCTTTTTGTGTGTGGTTGGGTTGAATACGAATGACCGTTTCAAAGCGATTGAGCAAAGGTCAGACATTCTAATCGATGTTTAAGAAATTGTTTTTTGTTTTCGTTCAAATTCTACTTTTAATCAGGCCATAGAAGATGATGGATTGTAGAAAAGTGTGGAATTTAAAGGATATTTCGTTGAAGCATTAAGGTTCATAAACATTTCTAGCAAAACTGATTTCACGTTCACTTAACTCGAACGGTAAATTCGGTCTGGTAAATTTAGGCTTAGGTCAGGTAAGTTTCAGGTCAACCTGAAAATTAGCACCAAAAGTTTCAGGTCAACGTGAACCTGACCTGAATCTAAATTTACCAGACCTGAAATAAAAATTTCGGTTCCAAGTTCAACTTGAACCTTACCTGATTAAATCAAATTTTTTCATTTCAGGTTCCGAGCATGAGCAGGTTGGATCCCTTGAACGTTAAATGCTCTGTCAATCATTTGAGGATCTTTTAATTCCCCCCTCTCAACTATTCTCGCATATTTTACTATCCGACATCATCGAAAAAATGAGCAGAAGCAGAGATCTAGGGCATCAAATGATTGTATCAAAGTCGCAAACAATTTGAATTTTCAAGCGATTTTATTTCCTTTAAAAAATGAATTGTTTAAACAAATAAATTATAAAAATGTTTCCTGTCGATAAACTTTATGCGAACGACGAGTCATAAACCATACAAATGTGAAGAAAATTGTCCGGATAGCTCAAATGTTCAGACAGCCATTGTAGGGGTGTTTCGTTGTGGACTTCAACACCATGTGTATAAACCGCAACTGTAATGAAGAAAGAAAAAATTCATTTCAACAAATGTAATTGTTATAAAATAAAGTGGCTGGCCTCGGTGTCAGCGATATATCATTTTCCATCATTCTATTTACTGCACATTTAACCCAATAAAAACGAAGATAATTTCTTGAAACGAAACCGCATGACTTCGAACGAAACGATAAGCATACACTGACCTTTATGTTCAGTTTGTTCACAGATTTCTAATCGGGATCGGGTAAATTAAAATTAGCAAAACTCGGAAATATTGAAACCATCAGGACATACAGTTCTTACTCGTCAGTTGAATGAATGACAACCGATGAGAAGAAAAGTTTGATTCTATCGAAAACATTTGCTTTCGGTGCATCATCATATAAAGAGATACGATTTAAATGTCCTCAAATCTTGAGATTAGATCAAAAAAATTTTTGTTCATCCTTCACTTCTGACCGCATAACATTTAAAAAGTCTCAAAGTTGAAAAACATATTTCTTCTTTCCTTAGCTCTCCACACACAACAACAACAACAAAAAAAACACTTACAAAACACAAAACATGACTACATTCTTCCGAAACCTTAAAATAAATCAATCCGAATCTAGAATATATAACATCGTAGAGTCAAACAACAAAAAGTTTACCCGAATAAAGAACAGAAAAAAAATTGAAGAAAAAACACGAGGCGACAAAAGAAAATAAAACGAGAAATCTGAGAAGTTTGAACAGGCCCAAACAAAATACGAGGATAGCAACAACAACAAAAAAAAACGGCTTCAAGCATTTTATATTCGAATCCGTTTTTATCTTCACTCTATGCTGCAAGTCTAAATACAAAATGGTTCTCGAAATACTAACAACCTTGATACCTTGATTTTGCGAAGACATTATGATGATTCTGTTCTGACATACCCGAAGTTAGCGGCTCAGGCATTTACAAATATACGAGGAAAAAACAACACACAAACGAAAACAATTCAGCAATTTGCATGAATTATTGTTAACATTTCGGTTAGGAATTTTTTCGGCTCTGTTATGTGAAATAGGAGATACACTCCGATGAGATGATCCGATTAGTGTGTTGACGAGGATTGTTTCTAAATGTTCGGTTAAATTGAAATTGTTGAGGAAAAAAAATTGTCTCAAGTCTTTATCCGATAGACCATCAAAGTAGAGATGAGCACGGGCTGCTACACAACGTTTTTATTTAAAAAAAAAAATCCGACCCGATCCGAGCCGGAATCGATTTACATTTAACGAGTGTTTGGGTATCGGGTTTTGAAGGATGCTATTGGATTTTTGATAGTTTTCTTATTATTTACATTTGGATTGGAAGAATTGTTCTGAAATTAGTTTTTCTCAGAATAGATTTACGACTAGCCTGCATGCACCAAATGTTAGACGACATTCAAATAGTGCACGCGCTATTTTCTGGTAATTTTCGAACCCCTCATCATCTACACGCTTTTTGATACTCCTCCAATAGAGTTGAGCTCGCTCCCAAAGTTTCGAGACCTGAGCAGTGTCTGTCTCTGTGTCGATAAAAAAAGACGTTATGATTACGCAACGCAAGTGAGAGAAACGTCAAGGCCAGGTGGGCATTGCTATCATTGCTATGTTATACAGACTGAGCCTTAATGACTTTCAGAAGTTTTCGAAGGAAGAATTTTTAGTAGCAACCTAAACTGACGACGGCTACACAACAGGTCCATCAGAGGCGAATATGCTGAGGCTTTCGAGTCTCACCCACTTTCTCCTGAACTGACGACTAGTTTCTGGAAAAAAAAAATATTTTTGTGTGTTGCGAAATAATTTGAAGGTACCGTGGTCCAAAATGAAAATATTGGAGAACATTTTTTTTGTTGCAGCGCCAACAAGTAAAATTCAGTTGAAGTACTGAACGGACGTAGTCTTAGAAACAGAGAAACACTCATACGGAGGTATTATGTGAAGAGGAATGCTCACGCTTGCGGTCTACTTCCCCTACACTCGCTTGTCGCCCTCACTTTGTTTGGGTTACAACTTGCGAAATTGCCTAAAATCAATCGTCCCAAGCAGGTACACAAATGACTAGTGAGCATAAATTCGATTGGTGTGCGTACATATGCATTCGATTAATAAGCAAAATTGCTTCAGTACACAAAATATTGTTGCTAACTTGTGCAAAAACTGGAATTTGGCGCATACGAATTGTTTTAAACCTCGGTATCACCTCGGGTTGACAATTTCCACATCTATTGCGCAAAATTTCCATTTAAGCACAAGCTAGCGAAATAGCTATTTCGTCGGTTCTCAATATCTGGGGCTGAACCTGGTTTTGTGTGTGTTGTGATTCGGGTTGGCTTTCGTGTTAAAACCTCGACCTACTCAATGCTCATCTCTATGTCAACAAAATTTTTAAGCGTAAAATTAGCACATTTTTGTGTCTGAAACAGAAATGTAACGAATTTAAAAGCTAGTGCTAAATTGAAACAATAAAAAAATGGCAAAAAATTGTTTTAAAGGCGCGCGTGAAGTTTATAAACATAAATTCATTTTTAATAGAAAGAAATGATTTATTTGAATCTCGCAAAATAACACACCTATGCCATAAAATGAAGTGAAAAAAAACGATTTTTATGTACACACACACACACTCAGTGTTATATCCATCTATCTAAACGTCTTAGATCATAAGCTTTTTTTATATTCTCCTTTTTGTTCGCTGTTAAGTAGTTAAATCTCCACACCATTAATAGCAAACACACGCGATCATATCGGCACAAGATCACACCATTGTGAAAAATTGAAATATTAAAAGAAAAAGAAAAAAAAAGTTCTTTGTGAGTCACCATTATTTTAGAAATCATAATCTTCAAACAATATTATAAACAAAAACGAAATCTCTTAAAAACTCCTCTAACGCGTATTCCAACAACAACAAAAAGCAGAAAAGACCGTAGCAGACGCTGCGACGGAGCTCCGTACGATCACGTATGTATCTAGCTTAAGTCTAGCCATACTACTTACGCAGTCCTAATACCTACGCAACCCTAGCACGAAGTACAGCGTTAAAAATGTCATAGAGCCGTAAAGTAGCGGCCTTAGTCTAGTCCAAGGCTACGAATCCATTTTTTTTACTGAGGAGGAGGACTCCATTCACCTTTCAAATTGTATTAAATGTACTCGAGTTATTCGGAAAAAAACATTTAGAGCCAGAAAGCGGCCTGACCCGATTGCAAAATACCTTCTTCGCATTGATATGGGAAACACCTTTCAAATGAAACCAAAATCTGATAAAATTAACTCGACTTATATGCAAGAACCTCACTCTAAGGCCTCTAGCTCACGACCCAGTGACCCGATTTCATTTTTTTTACTGGATGGATATTGTCAGTATTTACACTTCCAACGTGTATTTTGCCGCCATGAAAGGCCCTAGCTCCAGCATGAGCCGTCCGAACATACCCCATCGGATTTCATTCATCCAAGTTATTGACGTTACAGACAGAGGTACACCCGCAAATGATATGCCCTCACCTTCTGACTCGAGTTCCGATGGACGGCATATTGAGCCTAATAGCCTTCTGTACTCCGTACGGGGCTACAAAGCAAGCATGACGAACGAAATGGTGGATGAGACAATAAGTTTGTAAATTTGCATTCACATTTTTATATGACACGACACACATACCGTTTTTTGTGTGTGCACACAAACAGCGAATGGTGAATAAACAGGAGATAGTATCGAATTCCTTTCCCTAAAGGATTTGATGAATTGTTTGGAAGCGCAATGTATTATGATCAGTCGTCGAGTTATATGAAAATATGTGAATGGTATTTTTTTGTGTGTGGGCAGGCCCGTTGTTATAATGATTCGATCAGTGTAAATATTCATAATATAAACATCGAACTACGTAAACTTAATTGGATATAAGCAAAGCAAAAATTTGCATAAATTCATTCTATCGATGAGGTATAATATACGTTCTCAGTAGAATGGAAAAAGGAAGTTCAGTTGTCACATAGTCCAATCTCCAATCAGACTTGTATTGTGTTGATGATCAATCATCGTTCGATTAGTATCATGTCATCGATTAATTGCATAATGTCGTTGATGTGATGACAGAGATTCAAGGTCTTCAGGTATTATGTTTGAGTCTTACAGCCAAACAGAAACGTATTGCATTTTGGTAGACGCTTTGGTCTACAATAATTTTGATTGTTGTCAATGGAGTTAAATCTTTCAGAAAGGGCAAGTCTTTTGATCATCGACAATGATGATAGCACAACGGAGCGTTGAGCTCTGGCTATTGTTGTCTTATCTACACTAGTAAAAGTCTTTGTATTCTCCGTCTCTCACAAGTCTCACAATAAGTATTTTGTTTCTTGAAGGAATTAGTGTGACCTAGTCGCCGCCACTTGAAAATAGCAAAAGACAATACATCTCTGTAATGCACTTTAACGATAAATACAAATACCCGGCACATATTGTTACATTGAAGCAAAATCACTTGAAAGTGTTATCAGTGGCGTCATATTTCAATTAAACATTTGTCAACATTGTACAGAATTTTGCTCAGGAAAAGATTAACGGAAAATCAATTTCAGATGTGCTGTATACCTACAGAGACAAGAGATAGGTGGGTTTAATAGTCGATCTCGTGCACAAGACGAGGAGATTGTACTCGAAGTAAAAATTTCTGTCCAACAATAGTGAGTCTGCACATATTGCGCTTAAAAATTTGTTAACAAAGATGCAACCGTAAACTAAGGTAGAAGGTTCTACTTTACCATAACCTTGCAACTGAAGGCAGTATAATCCATTGAACATTGAACCAATTTTGCCATTTTCGTTCAGCAAATGCTATGAAAAATAATGACATTAGCCTGTTATCAAAACGAAAGTTGACCAAAACGTATGGGAAGTGGTAAAACTACGAACTTTGAGGTCATCTTGACCAAAACATATGGTAAGTGGTAAAAGGGGCTATAGACACTAGTGGGTCTGTACAATGTCTAAGTAATGAATCAGATTTGAGTTTTTCAACTTAGGATTTTTCTTGGTGCCAAATGTAGTTTAACGCGGTGTCACATTCGAGGCCCAGAGGTGCCAAGTGGCCCTATTTTAGTCCCTGTCCTAAGGTATTGTTCTTCTTGACATAACCCCCTCAGACATACATTTCCCAGTCTTTGCTTTATATTTTATTTAACTCTTGAGATTATTCAGTTGTAATACGTAACGATAGAATCAGCTGATTCGAATAGCGGCCAAAAAATTGGAAGCATCTGTTATCGATAACAACGACGAGAAAAGAAAGGGTTAGCCTAGCGATGAGCTTTGAATGTGTTTTTTTATATAGGAAAACGTACGATGAAAAAACGAAGTAAAAGAATTTGTTTTTTGCAAACATTATGCCACCGACAAAACAAAGAAAGTACCAGATTTAACGATTAAATGTTAAAACATAGTTCTGATATGACCCATGAACACTTTGGCATAGGGCTTCGAGTAGTTCTTATGTTCATGATAGCAACAGTGCTATGTCCTTTGCTGTACAACTAGAATTTTAATTCAATTCTGAAGCCAAACCCATCACTAAAAGTTTTGTTGTTTACTTTTTAAATAACTGAAGACCAAAAGTTTCCACAAACGTTCAAGATGATGAAGATGATGTCGGTATACCGTTAATCTTAGATTTCTGTTCTATCATGAGCTCATCCTCATCAGCATACTCATCACAAACATAAAATCTTTGGGATGTAGACGAGTGTGAAAATTACGACGGCAACATTCTTGATTTTGCGTGAGAGTCCGATCATTATGCTTGATGCAGCC
>JANTFA010157627.1:0-10610 GCA_026413405.1 Phytosciara flavipes
TAATTATTTTTTGTTTGCTTTCATTTTACAAGTTATTGGGTTTACGATTAAATTTATGAAATTCAATTATTTTGCGGGAGATTAACTGCACAGAGATTTGATCTTCACCAGACAAAAAGACGAGATTAAGCAAATGCGTGACGATATAGAAACCATAAAGCCATGAATTTCACTATGCTTCGTACAAAATTTATTACTTCACTGTTTCAACATAATCGTTCCCAATATTCCATACCTAGACCGGACAAATTTAAAAAGACCAAGCGAAGCGAAGTAGATTCTCCTTACAAAAAATGAGACGTCAGCTCGAACGATTCTTGACAGTTAGTCATCGAGAGTATCGGCTACACTCAGTCTTCTTAGGATACCGCCTCATTAATGCTATTAATTCCAGAACAAAATATTGAAACATTTCGCTTAGAAACTAAACTATACACAACCATCTCCTTAACTGTCAAGAATTGCTTAAGGTGTTTACATATCAATTTTTGTTTCATATTCTCCTCCTATATGTCCTTCCAAACCCATTGACCAAACCTCAATGTTTGTTTTTGTCGTCGATTTGATAACAGAACCTCATTCCATTTTTTGTCTATAAGAACATTGGTCAGAGCAAATTGCTTGCTTGCTTTCGTCGTATGTCGATAGCAAATGATTAGGTGTTTAACACATATGTCTTCATATAGTTCCATTGACTGTAGTTAGGGGTCTATACGACAGAAAATCACCGAATCAACGAGATTAAAATTTCATTTTCCACTCTCAGTAGTTAGTGTTGCAACCATTGAGGAGTGTGGAATTTGCCGCCAGAGCGAAGTGAGGGCTGTGATTCGCACAAATCTCATTTATTTACAAGTATCGTTTGAGCGGTAGTTAGTGTGGACACCATGAAGTAAGCGACTAGTACTTTTACAACGAGATACAAACACACAGACCAGAGACATTAGAATTAACTAAACAGACTGGAGGTCATCGGATTTTCAGAAAACACGCAGGCCCATGCCTCTTAGACCCCGCCAAAGAGCTCTTATGAAAATGAAAATCTACCGCTCAAAAATTATTTTTTCCAATTTCTTAATTTAAAAGTACTGCCAAAATGAAATATTTTTACTGCCCAAATAAATTATATAAACTATTTCCAGCCAAGGGAGCCGACCCACTTAAATGGTGAAGCCTAGTCATATTTATCGAACGATTTATGCCGTTCTGTTACGTAGCTTTTTGTGTCTAGATTTGTTTGTAGTGGTGGCACCATCGACTCCCGTCTGCGGTTTAATAAAGAAATTATCCCACAAAAGGTTGTAGAAACAATTTCATACAAATCACCGTGTAGAATGACATATTTCTTTTGGTGGAATCTTACCATTTACGACTCAAACTATGTACGAAATTCGCCTTACAAAAGTGTAAAATTTTATCCAGCTGGTTGATCATAGACACAAGAAATTTATCAAACAATGAACTTGAGCCATGCTGCGTTATAAAAATAATCTTTAAACCGACTTGTATACGATGAACATGTGTCAGTGCCAAAAAGATAAAAAAAAAATCATTAAATAGACTATGGCTGAATGAAGTGATACACAAGAAATGCATTAGCATAATCATTCATACTACGGTACGTTCAAAACGTACATTATACAAAGAAGAAGAAAAAACGTTAAGGCGTCGTCGTCGTCTCTATTGTTTCACATTTTCTATTCTAAAGAATCGCAATAAATGGTTGGGTATAAAGTGTGTGGTATGTTTTCCTTATTACTAGCTGGGTGGAATGTCCTAATAAATTCATTCACAACGGTTAGACTTCGAAAGCGATTCAAAAATAATATTCTTTCATTTTGTGAACTAAAAAAAAAGAAGAAGTGAAACTGATAGAAGAAGAACATGTGTACACATTTCATTAACTGACATAGACATGCGAATTTTGTTTTATTTTTTTTTTGCTAGTGAAAGCTATAATTGGTTTCCATTCAAGCACATCTAGCCCACCGTACACCGAGACAGTATTAATACAAAAGTAAAGAAAATTTAGAGACAATCGTATTTCGTCTCATTTCTATAAGGGTTTGATGAAAACACATTACATTATGAGTTTATTATCGTTTACAAAGATACCCGATAAGAGCAACCGCCGAGGTTCTTTTACAAATTAGAAATAAACAATGAGAAATGAAAGAAATCATTCTTCAATGTCGTTCTTTGTCTACTTCCAGCGAACACGAATGTTTATTTTATCATGATGTTTCGTTGGCTTCGGTTCGCAATGTTGTCGACTCATTAAGTAGGATTGTATTGTAGCCAGTCAAATTATTGAGATTCATTGAGGAATTCTTTTGAATCGAAGAAGGTTTAAATATGTTCTTTTGACAGCTTATTTATGTATCCCTGGATAGGGTCTGGTTTCGGGCCTCTGGAACCGGTCTAATATAGGTTCACATAGGGTCTACTTACCTAGTGTACCCAGTAGGATACGCTCAAAAATACCGGTGCTGTCGGGCATTTTATTTTGAAAAGAATCGGGCCTTGGTCCGCCCTCTACCCATTATGTAGCAACTTGGTATGGTAAGATGTTCATTTATTCATTTATAACTTGAAGATAATCCAAATAATTTGAGCTACTTGGAATATGCTAGGGAAATGAACATCTTATGAGGCCGGTTTCGGGGGTCTGGGACCAATTCTGTCCTTCCGAAATTCAAAGAATTCCTCATTACATTCACCGTATGATTTTCTGTATCTTCTGCGAAAATGATTCATTACACGTTCGGCTAATTTTTATGTCAACTTTGACATGTTTCACGCAGTGTATGCCACTTTCATTTTCCCCAGGGTTACCAAAACTTGTTGCTCAATAAGACGACGCTCTTGTGAGTGTGTGTGAATGAACTACTTCCGCATCATCCAATTTAACCTAAATTTCACAATACATCAAATTTCATAGCTCATCCTTCCGTTGCCATCGACAACAGATGACTGGACTGTGAATTATTATCCCTGCCATTATCATTTAAAAAAACATTTTGTGATATCTTGAGAGTCCATGGAGAGCGGTTCCAATTTAATGGTGCTTTATGGCTTTAACGACTGCCGGTAAAAGAAATGGCGCTATCCTAGCCCACGGCAGCGTAAAATAGACATTGTATACCAGTCTGCTTATTAATGAAAACCTTGTTCCACTTCTTCAAATTATACTTTTGTAAAAAAAAATCCCTTGAATATACTCAACACAACATCATATTCTATGGATAAAATAAGCTTTTACCTCGAAAGGGATGTCTTGCTTTCGTCACTTATGAAATGTATGCGCAAGTGACAAACTATCGCCATCGGCTTCTGGATTCTTTTGCCCTAAAGTCTGCAATGAAAACGATTTTTCATATTTTCCAAAACATAATATCATTTTCACGGTTCTCTGCATCCCAAAAACGTGTCTGTCTGTTCGTGAAATCTTCAAAAATCTGGTATTTATGAATTATTTTACGATAGGAAGAAAAAGCGCGCCGTCGACAAGACGTTATTTTGCACAGTAAATTTATTTCAATTTAGTTTACATAAAATATTTACATCCTCCGATTGACATACCTTTTATAAAATGTAGGAAAAAATCAGAATTTTCTCTTTTTTTTTCCTACAGCATAAAATTTGCATCATCCGCTCAGATAAACACAACAAAAATGTTTCAACGAAAATGTTGATAAAAAAGTTTTTTTTTATTGACATGCCTTTGCTACTCCACACGTAAACATTTCCTTATTAAGAAAATAAAAAGGAATTTTTTTCTCGTTTATTTTAATCGGAAATCAGATCCGTTCGTGAAATTGGATAGTGTCGGATACCTTTAATGCGAATGGACAGTTCCGATTTGAAATGAAATACTTTTGTTTTTCCTTTGCTAAGAAAAGTTTTCTCTTATTGGGTTTGGTAGGTTTGAATATCCTGGAGAACTGTTGTCAGGCCGTTGACATTCCCTTAAAGAATTAAATGGCACAAATGGATGGTCGTTTCGTGTTAGCAACGACTAGATTAAATTCAGTCAGATTTTGGTACAATTTCGTCTTTGAGTGGAAGTGGAATTATTAATTAGTTTGTTGAGTTTCGAATTCTAACTTTTTTTATATTCACAGTCTCGGAAAGGTAAAATTCTGATTGAGGAGTCGTTATGATTTTTTCCACGAGAATTTCATTATGAAAATCTAGACTTTTACTTTCTGTCTATCTGGTACCCGAACCCACGCCGCCTTAGGGCTCGTGTAATAATGACTTCCACATGGTTTTCAAGATTGTTGACCCTTTCTCCCTTCGCCTACATATTCACTATACCTACAAAATGACTCGTCTAGTTTTCTTTACTCCTTCCCTCCTCTTATCTGGACTTCACTTTTGAACGAGCTCTTACAAGGAAAATACAAAATCAAGATTTTGAACTATCAATCGAAACAGCAACGCGGAAGTGACAGCTACCCAGTCGACCCGTTGTCGGAGTCACGATCACTTTATGATGTAATTCGTTCCATCCGAGATGAACATTGATCGAAAAGTATATTTTGTGAATACCAAGTGTGTGACGATTGCGATAACTGACGGGATGTTGTGATCGATGATCTCACCCTGAAACGAAAGCTTTGGCGAGTATGACCAGTTTCATAAATGGCTTTTAGCTTTTAAAGTCGCTACAAATCGTCATCGGTTCATTGAATCCGTAGTCTGTCCTATTATGGGGCGGACGAAACATGTCAACTGAGCGCAATCTGTACGAATGAGCCGATAATGCCAACGAGACCGGACTCCAGACCACCGACTCGTACTCGTAGATGGGACCTGACATGGGTATTTCTGACCGGCGCAAATCGGTGTAGTCCGCGCAGAAAACCAAGCATTGAGTAAGCCTTGGCAACCTTCTTGTCAATGTGAGCTCTGGAATCAAACCGAGATCAACGCCTCTGTCCGTCATTTCAGTCACCCTACCCAAGGCAGTAACATCGACGGAATAACGAAAGAAAGCCGGAGATATCCGGCGATAGAACGACACTTGGAGGACTGTACGAAACTTTGACGCAAAAAAATGTTTATTTAATCTGAATAGTGGTCTTGAAGATTCTTTAAAATTATCAAGAACTTTGAATAGCATTTCATTGATAGCATGGAGTGGATGGACAGTTGGTCAGACCAACGACATTATTTTTGCAAAATTCAGAGATAAAAATATTATCATAGGTAGGGTGGAAAATACCTATCAAGAATCAATAAAAGGACCACGTCTAGACTTCTAGCTGTTGAAAGACTTCTGGTAGAAATATTTTGTGTGAGAGCTCATGGGTATTTGAGCTGGACACAAAACTTGTTGTTTCACGGCGAACTTTTCACAGAGTTTTCAATAGTTTTAGGTGGAATTGAGTGTATTCCATTAACATGCTACATAGTAGATAGACGTTAGCTGGCTTGTTTTGATATCATGTTAGGAAATCTGTACTTAAAATTTAACCAAAACAGACAACAAGCCAACGGTTTAAGTTATCTCAATGAACTTTTTGAAATCATATATGGCAAATGTGTATCGAATTCCACTTCCTTTGGTCTAAGTACTTTCAAGGCTATTGCAAAGATTCTATGAAAGACCACATTAGCGAGACTTCATCAAGTGACCATTTTGTATCTTATGCATCAGCCGATGTCGTTACTGAAACAGTTTCATGGAATTTGTAAGCCGCTCTTTGTGTAGATTAGCACCAAGAACTCCTGACCTAAATAGTATTGTCTGCAATACACTTTGTAATAACAGAATATAATCAACGAACTGGATTAACATATCACTGCATTACGATACGATTCGGAATTACAAATGCGAAAACAATGGAATCTTTTTACAATAACTGAATGAACATACCCATGTCAAATACAGCAACCAGAAACTATTATTGTTCCCATTCTGTGTTCCCATTCGGCTACAATTCTATAATATGAAAGTTGATCAATTATATTATTCCTTCTTTCCAGCTATGCAACATAAATCCCTGTGCAAATGGTGGAACTTGTTGGACTAGTGAAGAATCATTCTATTGTGCATGTCGACCTGGTTTTACCGGAAAAATGTGTGAAGGTATGTATGGCTTACTGGATGAGTTTATATACAAAAACGGATGAAAAAAAAGATAAGTTCTTTTCAAACATTTTTCAACTCTCCTATTTCCAATTTCCTCGTGCGCCCATACATTTATATAATACATTGCATCTGAAAATATATTTTGCTCCGTCAAAATATCCATAAAAAACATCCGTGGCTACATAAATATGCACATTATTTTCCCTTTTTCCATTTTTCATTTCAATTCCACTTATTTATGACTTTAACATTTCCATCCATTTTGTGTTCATTTCTCGCACATCCTTCCTCGTGCACAATATTACGGATTTTGATACATTTGCTGATAATGGACGTGCATACCATTTCCAAAAGGCTGTAAGAAATGATTAAAGGGATACAATAAAATGGGAAAAAATTCTATTGACATTTCCAGATGAATTCGTTGTCGAGACAGTTGTTAGCTCCAACGAAATCATATCGGACGATCCGCAAGCTAACACTCGGCCATTCGGTGAATCGTTGGCAGTGGTTGCAAAGTCTACGAAAACACATCTGTCGACCTATGCCATTATCGTCATTCTGGTTGGAATCGTTGTCATCATTTTTATTGTGGTAAGTATGGAGGATTTAGGACTGTTTGTTCGATTGGATGTTTGGATGTTGGAATATACATTTTCCTAACACTTTAAGCAGCCCAGATTTCTACCATTGACATTTATATGTCGACCACATAAATCGTCTTTACGTTTATATGGAATGGAATATTGTCGCTATGGTGCAGCTACGTGTTGTTTTCATTTGTGTGAATAATCTGAAAAATTTGTGGCAGGTCCTGTCTTCCCATAATTTGAAGAACTATGTAAATGTGATGTCAAGCTGAAAAGCAGCACATTCATTATTAACCGTACTTTCTACATTTCACAGCATGTTACATAAATCGACTGAATTAATTCACTTCATCGTATCTTAAGGTCCAAGTCTCTTAAGCCATTCAATGGCTTCATGTGTGACTAAACTCAAATCACTGAAACAAAATTCCACCTGTGCAGTGGTTGTCTGAAATCTGTTCAAAATTCTCCATTCACCTCTCTCCAAGTTGAAGCCTTGACCTCCAAGTTTTTCGCTCGGATTCTCGATCAATAATTGGTTGGTTGATCGGTGCCATTCGTGCAGCTATCGAAATTCGATAATTTCGAGGAGCGTTGATTCATTCGTTCCATATCATCATCCGAATCATCTGAGGTCATCACCATCTTATCTTTCTCCGCGGGGGAGCATGGGGCACCAATAAAATGCCTCCAGCGTACACGGCTGGCTTCTTCAACGATCGTCCTTTTCCTCGTAATTTTCGGTCGTCCCCTTTTTCTGTTTCCCTGCGGGTTCCCATCTAGAGCAGCTTTCGCTATATCGTCGCTGGGTCTGCGAAAAGTATGTCCGATCCAGTTCCATTTTCTTCTCCTAATCTTTGATGCAATTTCTTCAATTTCGGCGATCTTCCACAAATTTTCGTTTTAGATTAATTTCAAATCAGTTTTCGAATTGCTTCAACTAAACAAACATTCATAAAAATTTCCAGCAATAATCTGAATCTTGACTCGACTCAAAAGCGCATCGCAATATAAAGTCTGTTACGTCCCGCGTTTAAATTAATCATCGCACACAATAGTAGATTGCGTTGTATGCAGCGGGTGTGTATTCAAGCAACCAGCTTTGGAAATTGTTAGTTTGACAAGTGAAGAGTTTGCTTTTCCGAGCCAAAACCGAGGTGCGCATCAACACGAGTCAAAATAATTTCCGAAGTGAGTTGCTTGAAGCACATAAGTGAGTTCGCAAGTCTCATCAATTGTTCCGAATTACTTCCAGCACTCATCGTAGGTTATTTTAATCGCTGTTCCAAGCAGAAAAATGTTTACATGCAATGATCGTTTTCCGCTCAGGGCATATGTTCATACAATGACACTTTCTGCATGGTGTAGCAATTAAAATCTTTTACTTCACTTGTTATATAGCACAAACTATACAAATCCAGAGCTGAACTCTAATCTTCGTCGTCGTTGCCTATATCAGGCAACGTAAAATCCACGCATCCAATGGCTTTAGCCCAAAAATGACAACAAGAAATTTGCATGAAAAACGAGCATTGTTTGTGGAAGCTACGACGCAGAATTTGTATGAAATATTCGCTGCGATAACAAGTAGAAAATTTAAAAACCGTTGATGTAATAAGTTCCTTTTTTGGATAAGTCTGATGAATGTTTTTCGGTGTTTTTTTCTGCTGAACTCAGACCGACGTCCCAGCTCATGTATTAAATATATTAAAACAAACCTTCCAAAAACCAAAAATCTGATTCGGCTATACATAGCCATAATCAATGCATACCACAGAAACCATACATGCATAACCAACGACCATAAATATACATAATGTGAATGGACACTTTATAATCAAATTAATTTTGTTGATCCTTTCTGACTTTGACAATAAATAGTCATTGTCTTCCGCATCCGTACACAAAATGGCCCTCAAATGAAATGTATATTTGATTGAACCATTTCCCATTTCCAGCAGCTCATACCGCATAAGAAAGAAAACCTAAAATGTAACAATCAAACAGAAAAAATGAAAGGCTTGACCTAAATAAAATGGGCATTAAATTCGAGACGTCCATTAAACCAAAAACACATCTGAGTTACTATGGAAATCTTGTCCCATATCACATTCTCAGAAAACATCACCGATTTTCATTTCGCTTTGGATATTAATTTCCAAACGAAATGTGTGTGTTTGTTTATGTTGTCTTATACTTTCCGGGTCTAGTTTCCTCTGTCCTTCTGTGTCCCCATTCCTACCCATACCATCCAATTCATCAATCTCGACAATAATGAATGTATTTGTGTGTGTGTATGTTGTGCATAAAATGTATACGACTACAAAACATAAATAAATAAATAAGAGCACTTAAGCAGACATGAAGCATTTTCATGTACTGCACCAACCACTATATTACGCTACTATTTTATGATAAAGCAAGAGAGATGTAACTTAAATCCTTTCTCATTTCCTTTCAGTTACTTTTAAATAAATTAAAAGTCGAAAACAGAATAATAAATTTCCATCCCCTTTGTATCTGTGGCTATACTACACAAGTCAGGGAGGTGCGGGAAATTATTGAAAAAATAGCTTTTTCGACTGTTTGTTGTAATCATTTTGAAATTTCGTTATAATTGTGGTCAGCTACAAAATTACGCCAAAAATCGTAGTTCGTATTTTAAAGAACGGAAAATTTCCTAATCTTCATTATAGGATCTCTTCCGTGAAATACTTGCAGATATTAATTCATTAATTGAAGAAAAGAAATTTGAATGTCTCGTTGTTATGCAAAATTATAGTTTATTAGGAAATATTCCTCTTTGTTAAGCTTTTCAAATTACTGAAACTTAAAACCTATTTATCCATTGAGGTTGATGCAGTTTTGTAGGCCTTAGCTAGACGTTCCCAATAAACACTCGTTGGTTTCAAACTTCCTCAAATTTCATCCAAGTATATAGATCTTGACGAGACCTTTCAAATGAGCTCCTGTTTGTTGAAATCGGACCACTTTTAGATGAAGAATGATTCTCTAATGTGAGTGATTTTGGTCATTTTAGCGTTTTTTGCGACTATTTTTGTAAGTCGATGTCCGTTTTCTTCGAATTTCATTCAGTTTTGTAGGCCCTGGCAAGACTTTTCCAAAGAATATTGATCTGTAGAATTTGGACCGTTTTTAGATCAAAGTTGAGGGAAATTTCGATCAAATTTACTACTTTTTTGTAGCGCTTCGGTAGCGCTGCAGTTCAACGAAAAATGTTCAATTTCATTGTACATCCTAGAACTTGCCGAGACCTTTCTAACAAGGTATATATCGTCGATATTGATGACGTTTTACATACTTTTGGAAATATGTGAATTTGGTCAATTTTAGATCATTTCATAGGGAATTTGCTATGAAAACATCCTTCACCTAGCTTCACACTCTCATATCTCCGGAACCAATGATCCAAAATGTAGAGGTTGTGTCATCATCTCACAAATTTCCTCCAAACATTTTGTTTTCCGGGCAAATCACGCAGAAAGGTCGTTGGAAAGGTCTGAGCAAACACTAGGATGTAGGATGGAAATAGACATTTTTCGTTGGGCTCAGAAACGTATCAGAAACGCTACAAAAAGTAGTAAAATTGATCGAATATTCACACAAATTTCTTCTAAGAGTGGTCCGATTTCAACAAACAGGGGAGAAATTTGAAGAAGTTTGAAATCAACGAACGAAAGTAAGTAACGTAGCGCTAAAAATTCTCAGATCTGCAAAGAAACACACTAAAAAGCAAGTAGATTTACCAATAATAGTAGATTATTTCATATGGAGTGGGATCCTCGAGCGACAGCGAGAATCCCACTCCATATGAAATATACTGATTTATTGCATGAGCGAAAACGAGACAACAACATATGACTGCTTTGACAGCAAATGAATAATGTTTGAATTAGCGC
>JANTFA010157638.1:0-20377 GCA_026413405.1 Phytosciara flavipes
GAAATAGTGCTATTTTCGAGGTCTGGTCAAGGTTTATCACATATATTATCGGCGGTATTGCTCGCAGAACGTTCCTAAATGGTGCAAATGAAAGGTATTGATTACACCAATCCAGGAAAAAAAAAGTTGGTCAAAATTGGACCTTGGGCTCGGAAGTAAGAGCTCATAGAGTGGGTCTAATTTGAGCTAATCGGCCGTATAGTTAAGGTGAAGTTATTTTTTTTCGATATCTCGAGTAAATTTCATCCTATTTTCATGATCTTTTTTTTGTCTGAAAGGTAGTGACGAGCGGTCACCTAACGAAATGGTCGCCAGCCGCCGTTTTGGATTTTGGGGTTTTTTGCCTGTATTTCGAGGAAATTTCATCTGATTTTCATGATCTTTTTTTTGTTTGAAATGTATTGATCAGCGTGAAATGGTGATGCTGTTTTCAATGGCCTAAGAAAATGGTCGCCAGCCGCCATTTTGAATTTTAGTGTTTTTTGCCTGTATTTCGAAGAAATTTCATCCGAATTTCGTAAACTTTTTTTTGTTTGAAAAGTAGTGATGGCCTTTAAGCTTTCATACTGTAGTGTTTTTTTGGCTATATCTCAAGTAAATGTGTGACTTCGGCCGGGCCTTTCGAAATTGCTGTAAGCAATTTTAACAAGGGACGAGTTTAACTAAAATGATAGCATTGCAGAGCAGTTCTATAGACACATATATGCCGTGCTCAACGCTTACGGGTCCATCTTATGTTTATTTTCGGTGGCGCTATTTCTCGACTAGCGCCGGCGCTCGTCTCTAGTATAGAATGTGGTGCTAAAACTGTATTATAACACAAAATAAAATAATTTTGCCATTAAACATATTTTTAATCTAAAATACAAGAGGAAAAAAAACATTTTTTTTTCTTTTTGGTTTCATTTCCATCCATAATGCGGTAGACTGCATTAAAATTAAATTATTTTTCGTGACTTCTAATAAGACACAATAATTTTCTGTTACAATTTACAATTTACAAAGAATATTTCGCCATTACCGAAATGGAAGTGGCAGCATTTAAAATGAGAATAAGTTTATTACTATTGATTGAAATAGCCATCATGCTGTTTCATATATAAATTCAATTCATACCAACTGCAATATGAAACACAGCTCCCAAGTATTTAATGGCATCAAAATTCCAATTAATTAATCGGAGTTCCATTCTACATTATAACCCATTCAATAATACACAATAACGTAAAATAACGTAATTGTAGGTGAATTGTAACATCTTTCGAATCCGCATTTTTCATTGACATGTAAATCAAACTGCTAAAATGGGCAAAATATAAAAACGGAGAATGTATGGATTACATTCTCATATTGTAAGATAAGTCACAGCGAATGGGGGGCTATATGAAGATATTATGTTACACATATTATCGTCGTCTATCTATGAGAAGACATTTGAATTTATATTTTTCCTTTTCTTTTATTTTTGTTTATTATAATTTATTACTGGTGTAGACGACTGACTGTGTATAGATTGCGATGTGCAAGAAGCGATATTGTTGACACGGAGAAGAATACCCAAATGGCATTGGCAAATACTTTATGTTTTGTCCATCACAATTACTTTTTTGTTGACGTTGTAATGGCAATTGTTTTGCCTGTTGCTGTGTTACGTATTTATTTGACATCATAAAATCGATTTTAAAACATATTGCGTAGGATTGAATAATGTCTTCCGAGACAAAGGTGAATTATTGGTAACAGTTAAAAACAGCAGAAAAATGTCTTTGATCAGTTTGGTCAGATTGCAATCTGATAAATGAATGGGAGTCTGATGATAAAATATCTGTAGCAAAATAATATGATCGCCACATACAGAGTGAGAGTTCCGCACAACTTCAGACGACTCCTAAGATTAGGATTTTATGAGGGTTTTCGTTTCTCAATTTGGGAGTTACTCTAGAGCTTCTATGTAAAGAAAGAGCAAATTATTTCGGTCTAATTCATCACTAAGGGGCCATTCAAATAGTGCGCACGCTGTCTTGGGTCAGACCGAAGCGCGTGCGCTCCATACATTTTGAATTTCTTTCTCGTGTATTTTCGCGTGCAAGGGAAGGGGTGTGTCTAAAAATCACGATGGTGTAGTGACTTAACTGTAGTCCTCGATGTAATACAGGTCTTAAGAAACTTATAGAGCAAATCACACTTCAAATTATAGGATATCGAATTCCATGTATCCTTACAATTGTTCGCACTGGTTTCAGTGGGTAGATAGTTTTGCAAGAATACATTCGTTACCAGATCCAAATTTGAAGAGTGATAAAGCATTTGAGATTAAGTTTTGGTAACGAAAAAAGTCAGCAGCTGTAACTGTGTCAGACAAGATTGTTTTAACCACAATTTCTTGCGAGGCTAGCTACAACGCACTATATAGTCAGCTCCACGCGGAACAGCGCTATTTGCAAAGCAGCTGGACTATTCAAAATTTAATACCTCCTGAAGGGGTGGCGGTTCCTGCCGTTGTTAATTGTAGGTCTGTAAGAGGCCGTCACTCGTACACGTTTTCAAATTTAAAAAATAGTTGTATATCGAGTCATTACTTTGACATGCCTTCACTTGCGACTTCCTTACACCAAAAATAATTGTTTTTAAGAAAAAATGTTTCCTAAGATTGATAGGCGAATCTAGAGCGCCATTACTCGATTGAATAGGTGGCCGTTTGTTTCTAAAACTAACAAAATCATCTGAAGAATTCGCGGCATACCACTCACAATCATATGGTAGTTTTAATGACCTATCCACATGACTTCGGAATTGTGCAGCGCAACAATACAATTTTGATAACCATGGTCTTAAGTGATCACAAAGCCGCTGTAATCCCGTAAACACGGTATAATACTGCAACACGTCCTTTAAGCTGAACAATGGGTTTGTCATTAAAACAGAGATGGAGAAATCATTTGCGTAAATTGTGTTAGGACTTATAATGGAGATGTAATATGAAACCGGATTTGTTTTGTGTTATGTTGTTAGTAGATTTTTGTACACTTCTTCTAACATACTCATGAAGTGAACGTTTTTGGACCTGTACGAAGTACGAGGGTCCTACGCTCTCACTCTTACGTTTGTAACACAACAAATTGAAATCTTTGAGTAACGGAAAACCAGCAAACCCTTAGGAGCGTCACCCCTAGATGCCAAATCAGCAGCAAAAGAAAAATGTCTGTCCCTCTGCCTGTCCATGAAGATTATAACTTGAGCAATCTTAATAGGACTTCTTTTCCTCGATCTGTATCATCACAAATGCCATGCCAGATAACATTCACTCAAACTTTCTTAATGACTTAATGAGGGTAGCGCGAACAAATGAAAGCTATTGACTACACCAATACAGGGAAATCGGATCACGGGTTCAACAGTTAGAGTCTGTAGAGTGAGCCTAAGTCGACTTTTACTTTTCAAATTATTGAAGTGATGCGAGGCGTGACGGAAAATTTTCGCTCGCTACGCTCGCAAGAACAAAACATTCGAATATCATCAGTTACGTGGTCAACTCAATAGTGTCTAAATCAATTCTTGCTTGGCTCTGTAGTCTAGAAAGTGAAAACTTTACCCACTAACGAGAAACATTCACGTAGCCTGTGGCGCTGGAAACCTTAATGCATACGCGAATGAGTGTTGAATTATAGACCTCACATCGTGTTCTGTAACGTCAAAATACCGTCCGATTTACCGGGCTTGATTACCATATGACACGATAAGCAAACCCAACAAATGGTTCATCTAAAATATCAGCCAAAAAAATGAATGAGTTCCTGGAAGACTATAAAATATTTGAAACAGCCGTTCATTAACTAACGCAAATGTTTTTCTTTTTAAATAAATTAGACACAAGGTGAAACGCACCGCTCTGACTCAACTTCTAGTCATTCTTATAGTCTCTCAAGAAAACCAACAACATCTCTCCTTGAATAATATGCCAATGTAACTGAAATATTATTATGGTCATGAGAGTCGCAAGCACAAACAGAAATATTTAAATTGAAAATTTATGCATTTACGCAATAAATCTGAAAATCATTTCAATGAATGCGATTGTGTGTATTGAGATGCATAGAGACAAAATCGGTGTATAATTTATGACGACTGGTGTGTAAAACTAATGTAAAACAATGTCGTTTCAATGTTTCAGTTCTTCATAAATCAGTTGCCATAAAAATCGAACAAAACGATGTCCAAACATCATCGCAGTCATCACAAATGCAAATTTCCGATATAAATTTAAATCAAACAGAAAGAGTACGAAGACTAATACCCTACATGAATTTCTACGTACCGACAAGTGACTATTTACCGGATAATCAGCCCTACAGCTACAATCCAATGGTAAGTAATCGGAGTTAACCATTTAAACGAAATCAGAAAAACAAAAACCGCATTTTCATTGTTCGAAAAAGAATGGTCAAAAGCAAGTGGTTAGCCTGTATCAACAGCAACAAATTCATCATAAACAATCGACCATACAGAATCCTCAACAGCCACGATCACAACCCCAACAGCAACAATTAAATCGACCCGCGGTATACAACAGTAATACCAAATATGCTAGCCATCGGCCACAACCACAGTCTGCTATTTACAATACCCGCCACCAGACAAATAAACCATTCGAATTGCCGATTCAGCAAACACAAAGAGTTAATTACAATTATGCAAAGGTAAGATTTTTACAAATACAAACATAATGTTAATAAGCCAAAATTCATTGCATTGTTATTATGCTCGAATTGCATAATGTGCACCACGTCCCGGTACACACATTTCGGATGGACTGTTTCGTAGTTCTTTTGTTTAACCTAAAAATTAATTAAACTTCAAAATAATAGCCGGGGCATAATTAATTTCCAGCAAAAACAGCCCACACCATTTCTAGCTACCAATCAAGTACCTGGAGACTTTCGTCCAATTGTTTATGAGGAAGGTTTAATCGCACAGGACTCTTATAAAGGGCAGACAGAACAACCGATTGATACTCAGTCCGTCCAATACTACGATGAAGAAGATGACCAACAATATATACCGAAGCAACCACAACAGCAACAACTTCGCACTGCCATTGCTCAACAGTATAGCCATCAACGTGTACCTGAACCTCAATTACACCAATATTATCGCGCTGAAGATCATCAACACCAGCGACAAAAGGCCCAAATACAGCTACAGTTACAGCGGCAGCAACAATTACAACAACAACAGCAACAGCAAGACATCCATTCTCAACCAATCCATGTGGAGCCATCGACAACACCAGCTGCACCTCGTCCAGAACAACATTCACCAAACTACGTTACATACCTTCAGCCACAAAATTTCGTTCAATTTATCAAACCAACAACGCCGAAACCAGTTGGTGACGGTAAAAATGTTGCGTACAAAATTGTTCGCCCTACACCGAAACCAGCCACCCAATATGTGGTTTATCAGCACCACGAGCAGGAAAAAGAACCGCAACAGCCGAAACAGATATTCAGAATACCAGCAGATGCGGACAGTACGAGAAATGTTGTACCTGATGGTGGTAATCAAATCTATCATAATGAATACCAACAACAGAGCCAGCAAGAGCGTGCTCCAGTATTCCGGACTCCAGCTGAAAATAAGCCGTCGTACCGTTTAAAAGAATTGTAAGTGGTCGAAATTGAAAGCGCGGTGGCTGCTTTTTCGTCTTACTGTGCCCCCCTGTTGTATGACTCAAGTTCAATGCAAATAATTTTCTTTTGTACAGCTACACCCTGGATCCGAACGACGGCTACGGTGCACGGATACCTACACGTGAACAGCTAGCCGGAAATCCACATCCACCGAAGAAACAATTCATTTCATACAATCCAGCCAGTACAACTCCAGTACCAATAACAACCAGTAGCACGCGGAAATATTATCCCCAAAAGCAGACGGAAGATGAGAATTATCAAGACATTTCCGAAGAACCATTTCGACCGACCATTCCCACTTCAACAGTCGCATTACAATCACAGTATCATCAACACTTAACTGAAACATCTAGTGGCCATGCACCCACTTCGCCCACATATCATTCGTCTGTGGCGCCGCCACGTCAATATCGACCGTATTCCACACAACCAAAAGTTAAATTTATCCCGCGCTATCAATCACCCGCCAAAGTTCCCATCGCACCAGTACAGCCGAATCCTATCCAATCTGGTTCACATGCCAGCTCGGAATACGGTTCAACGTCTGTGTCAGAAGTTTTACGAAAATTACAGGAAACCAATCTTTTGCCACAAACGTTAAACGCTGAAAACATTGATGATTCCATTCAGACTTTAGTGCAAATTTTGAATAATTTAAAGCAATCTCAACATGTTGCTGAAATTCCACCGCAACAACATCAGTCTGTTGATTATCCCGAACCGAATGATGATGACGCTATTAGACACCAATCTGATTATGATGATGTGAATGATGATAAGCCGAGTAATGAAGGTACGTTTTGGGTGATTATTTTGTTCTATACATACGTGTGTGTGTGTGTTACACACAGTCCCTAGTTATTGTATATTTTGTACTAATGCAATGTAAATGAGGAAACTAAATGCACAGACAGCTCAAAAGCCAAGCAGCAGAGGTGAGAAGTGTTTGTCAGATATTATTCCGTTGAATTTCGGTTCGGTGCAATTACGGAAATGATTAGTTTGTGTAGACTTTCATATTGTTGATGGATAGATGGATGGAGGTGCTAGATAACTTTGCAGAAAAAAGCGTTAATTTTGTTTGTCTTCTTCTTTCGTTGACAGTAAGTTCTAGTGGAGAATCTCCCGGGCCAAATACTGGTCGTCCAGGAATCGACTATCCGAACTTGTCCGAAATTCCACAAACAAATTTCAACTGCAAAGAGCAACGCTACAAGGGATTCTTTGGTGATCCAGAAACGCATTGCCAGGTATGGCATTATTGCGATTTGAATGGCGGCCAGGCATCGTTTTTATGTCCAAATGGAACAATCTTTAGCCAGGTATGAATTGAATAATGTGAAATGATAGAATGGCGGTTGGAATTACTTTTTCGAATAATATTGATTAAAGGTCGCTTTAACTTGTGACTGGTGGTTTAATGTGAAATGCTCCACAACGACTCAGTTGTACGTTCTGAACGAACGTCTTTACAAATACATTTTGCCATTTAGTCCCAAATTTCCGGAAGACTATAGCGGACCAGTAGTTGATAAGTAAGTTCACAATAACATACATGGCTCGGAACAGGTAAGAGCAACCTGAAACCTGACCCGAGATACTTGTCAACCTGAACCGATCTGAAGTGAAAGTTCCTGACCTGACTAGAGTTCACGTAAAACCTTATTGACCTCACAGGTGCCCGCGTTTTTGACAATGAATAAATGCAAAGTTAATTTAAGTTAGGTCAGGTCAGGTCAAGTTCAGGTTCAGGTCAAATGTGAAAACCTGAACCTGACCGGAATAGTTCAGGTTCAAGTTGAGGTAAGCCTGTCCCCTATTCCGAGCCTGAGTTCGACATTATATCGAGATCGCAGAACATTCATGTTAACGTAACGTAACCTTTAGGTATCTGGCGATAAAATTCCAAGAAATGGAAGAAAAAATGATGAGACAAAAACAGAAGGGAAAGCAATCAGTGAAAGCAATTCCACCACCGCAACAAAGTGCCGAATCGCAAGAAGACGACGAAGACGAAATGGAAGTGAACCCAACATACTCGAGTGACGCTCAATTGGATGACGAAGGTCAAAGTCATAACATCGACAATGCTATTCAACATCCCGTTTATAAATACGAATCGACATCCGTTGCCAATCCGAATAATCGCTATCCATCGACAACTGAATTTATTGTACCGAAGGGTAGAGCATTTACAACCACGTCGACACAAAGGCCAAGAGCAAAGGTGGAAGTGGAAAGTGAAAGAGTTGAAGTAATTGAAATAAAGTCGGATGGTAGTACTGGACATTTGATACCTGACAATTATGCATAAATAGAAGCACGACCATTTCGACGCAATGTGCAATATAATTTAATTGTAGTGTTTTGAATGCTACATTATAAGCAAATGGAGTGTATAACGACGAGGGAAATATGCGTTTTACATGATGCGGAACACAATTTGTATACAGGATTTACTTACTCATTTAACGGGCTACCAGCGAAGCACCCGTTTACACAACTTCCTTTAGTTAAACACTCTATTTGACCAAGTTTTTTTTGTATTTAATTAGGCCGGATGTACATTAGACAATGTGCAATTCTAGTCAAGTTTAAGATTTTTAGTTATAGAAAAAATGACCAGACGAACGGAAGTATCCCCTTGCGGTCGAATTTTAAACAATTGTTATTTGTTTATCGAGTGGAGAAAATACGAAATTCCAACCAAAGTGATGTTTGCAACCAGAGAGCAGGGCCGCAATGTCGCTTGAGTTGGAATTTCTTATTTTCCCCCGAGGTTAACACAACATATCCCATGTGTGCATGAAACGATAACCTGTTTTTCTACATTAAACAGAAACATCAATTTGCCATACTAATTTTGAAAACATTCACAAAGTGACAGTTCAAAGTAGAAATAGTTTAACGTCGGATGCTGTGAAAGTAGCTCATTACAGAAAGGAATCATTTTGTGATAGAGGCAAGAAAAAGTGTAGAAAAACACTTGCTTTTGTCATAAAATTGTTTACGAATTTATGAATTACGTAGCAGCATCCAATGTAGTCTGGCTTACTGCTTTTCACATGCGAAAGTTGAATTTAGACCGAAAGTATTCCACCGTGTAATGTACCATGTAATGTTCAATTTTCGCATGGGGTAGGCAGTAAAGTTCTATATTTTCTCCACCCATCTAAAGAGGAATTGCTGCCCTTTTCTCACCAGAAATGGCATTCAACCAATCGACAACAAAACGCAATTTTCTTATGGCCAATTGAGCGGAGAAAATGATGTAAATTACACTGCACACATGTAAAAATTTCGTTCTTCAGGAAATGCAGCCTCCGTCGGAATGAGTGATAAAATATTTGAATCGTCCGTCACCCGTGGTGGTTATTTGATACAAAACATAACGTTGTCTGTGTGTTAGAACTGATGTGTGGCTGATATTCAATAAAAAACGAATAATGCCAACGCACCATGCAGTTGCAATGAGCTTGACCATGTCCAGGCAGGTATCTTTTTGAATGGAAATTTTAAACTTCTTTCCTTTGAAACGTGTGTTAGTCGAATGCATGTAGATTGTCCGATTACAGTGTCTCACACGACTGCATGATGCGTTGATTATGGATGATCCCAATCGAGAGACAAGATTTCCTTGTAATAAAAGTTAATTCACTTTTTAACTCACACTTTGTAGTGAGACAAACTAATCGAACTGCCGAATTAAATAATCCAAAATGGCTTTTCAAGTTCATGGATGATCCTTTTGTGTGGACAAAGACAGATTTTAGAGTATTTTGTAAAGTCGAGCCACTCGACAAAACAGCCTCCGAATACATTAGAAATTTAAGAGAAAGACTCGAAAGACTTTTAGGAAATGAAATGAAGATATTGTGATGCAGAGAACCTGAACAACAAACGACTGTTCTCGGTGACATCGATCGTGATTTGTGAATTAGAATTGAGAACATAATTTTTTGCATTTTTCATGTATCAGTTTTGTTTGTTCCAACAAAGTTTCGTACAGTTGAAATGTGAAAGCTTTGCTAAAAGATGAGATTCATTTATGCGGTTGAATTAAAGTGGAATGACTGTAACGAATCGAACGAATAAAACCCACGGAAAAAGTAAGAAGTTACGTTGAGCTAAGTTTATTTCGATAGTTTAAGCGAAGAATTCCTTTCTCAATTAAATGTACCGTGTCCCTTAGTAAAGTTTCATTTTCGTTAATCTATGTTACAAGCTCAACGTTGTGATGAAGTGAAAGCCAAAATGAAACTTTATTTGTGGTCAATGTAAAGCAGTAATTATATTGGACGCGATGTGAATCGCATTTCGTCATATTCGCATCACACTTGATATAATCACTGCCTAGCTCTTAAGAATTGTAATTTCAATATTAGCAGTTTTGCTAAGACATGAGCAAATAACGCAGCTGAATGGAAGGAGCAGAATTAAATTTAAGTTGAAAGCAACACCGCACCGGTTGGTATTAAGATAATCGCATCTTGGATGCGTCGTAAGAATTTTCTGTTGATTCTACGGTCAAATATCAGCAGGCTACTAACGGGAAAAAAATATTCCACTTGCTTTGTCTGGCTTTTGACCGAAGCACTGGTATTCTTATGCAAACATCCATTCGTGTGCAAATATGATATTACGGCGACTGTATGCGCTCGTGTGAGTAATACCATCCATTACAACATCTCAACTAGATAATTTTGTTATTTTAAGATAATTTTAGTAAACCTAATTTAATGTAATGGAAATTGTAAATAAAATCTAGAAATATGTAAATCTACAAATGCCTCCCCCTTATTTCATAGTTCTTTTTTTAACCCTTCCAACCCTTAATCACAATGGATGAAAGTTAGAAACGAAATCAACTGCATGCGACGTTTCTAGACACCGCCGAAGAGCAGTTTCAATCGTTGATTTTTAGTCGCGTTTTTGCATATGATCCATACAATTTTCTAGTTGTAACATCTACAATTAACGCAGTTTACATTGTCCAAATTGTTAAAATTTGTTAGTCACGGGACAAGGTCGTGGAAGCGTTTTACAGAGACCATTCATAAATTACGTACAAATTACGTAAATTACACCAGAGTGGAAAGAGGGATCCGCGCTATTTCGTGACAAGGGGAAGGGGGTCCGGCAGTCGCGTTACTAGCATGGCAGGGGAACGAGGTAGTCTTAAAAATGACAATTTTAGCGTTACGTAATTTATGAACGGCCCCCAAAGTGATTGAACAAGGTTCCTTTTTTTTCAAATTTGAAGCAAGTCGTTCATTACTAGCAACAGTTATTCTTATTTTGCATTCCCATCTCAGTTTATCATTTTTGCTTCACTGGTTGGTTGGTTGGTTCCCCAGTCGGGATCACAATTATTCTCCATATAGTTGATGTAATAAAAAGAAATTTTGACGTCGACGCACAGCAGAAGTTAATGGAACTTTTGTAAAGTGCTTTAGATATGACGGAAAAATAGTTTAGCTTTTAAGGAAACGAGCATTTGTACCTATTTGAAATAATTTTTCCTAACTAGTGCTGTGAAGTTCATTTGGCACCCGTTAGGAAAACTACAACTATTTTGTCAATGTAATTTGTAAATAAATTTTCGATTCATCAAATTGTTGTGTTTGTTTTCGACGTTAATAAGACGAAATTTTGTTTCTGTTTCAAATATCGATTCAAATCTAAGATTTCAAAAAAAAAAATGGTTCGAAGACTCACCTTCTTCGACGCTTCGATCATGTCACGAACATCTTTCAACGTATTCAATGGCTCGTCCAGGTCAGCGTCTTTGTTCTAACGAGAAACGAATTGGGTCATCCAACTGAAAATTCCTTAGAAAACAAAAAAAAAATTCAAACTCACAACTTTAAACAGCTCCTTAGTCGTATGGTTTCTGTGCGCTCCGCTGGGGCATACATCACATATCGGTACTGAACAAGTCACACAATAGTACAACATTTTCTTGTTGTGAGTGTTGCATAGGCCAAGTGGACTACCGATTGCACTGCACTTGGCATCCAAATGTTTGAGCTGATGTTTTTTTAAAGCAACGCCAGCCGCATGAACTTTTGCGAAGCAGGGGTCACAGTAGGCCGCCACGCATTCAACGCAAATGGACTTTGTACTGATCGTACATTCAACGCAAACGGATACAATGTCCGCATCGGTCGGTCGGTCGATATTTGGAGCGTTCGATGCGTATTGTAGAATGTGCGGTACGATATTTTTTTGGTAGTGTATGAAGCCCATGAGCGAGTAGTCATAGTCGAGTTGATACCAGCCGCTGATAGTTAGAAATGGACAAAAAAAAATTTGGGAATCGTCGGTTAGTACACTCGAAGTAGAGATTGTAATTTTGATGAGAATAAATTTCACTAAGTCAATTGGGGAAGATTCAACTGTGGTGACTGATTAGACAAACGAAACAACACCAAAGAAATGTTCCGGTGTTCGCATAAATTTTACCTTGAATCGTTCTGCTGGATTTTTTGCGAGCACTGTCCACACTTGGCTTCAGTTTTATTTTTTCTGATTGCAATAAGGCACGTACTGCATAGAATATGTCCACATGATAGGCGACATGGATAATGCTGCACTTTATCTGCAAAATTAAAAGCAAAACAAGAAAAAAATTGTTGGAATGATGTGTTTTCATAATATTTACGTACGTGACAATTGTGACAATATTTTCTACGATATTCAGAGATCCCGACAAAAAAACGTGTCTGACTTAGAAACCATTCAAGAGGGGGGCCGTTCACAAATGCCGTTATATCGGTTAGGGATGACACAAATGACGTCACGTCTTGAGGGAAACGAAACGAGACAGTAGTAACATATTTGGGTGAAAATTGACTGTTTTTGCGTGACGCAAGGAGGAGGGGAGGGGTGGTAAAAATTCAATAAAATAACGTTATAGCGTAACGTCATTTGAGTCGTACACTTCCAAGACTGCAAGAATCTGTAATTTCACTGTACGTCCGAGTAGCTCAACTTGGGCTCACTCTATGGGCTCGAACTTCTGTATCTGTGATTCGATTTTGACAAATTGTTTCTTCCTTGATTGGTGTGGTCAAGGCAACACTATCTACGAAAGTAACAAACATCGTTTACAAAATTAGAGGCATCGAAATTGACAGTGTACATTGAGAATATTCTAACAGTGCTGTACAGTGTTTGAACATACTCAAGGCACACTGTTTGATTTCAAACCCTCTAATTTTGTAAGAAGTGTTTGTGACTTTGCTAGACAGTTGCCTTGGTGTGGTCAATACGATTTAGTTATTTACACAAATGAAAGTATAAACCAGGTATGGTCGAATGTCAAACTTTGTATGGAGCGGAAAACTTAGCGATTTCATATAAACAAATTCACCTCTCATAGGAGGTGAGTTTGTTCATATGAAATCGCTATGTCCTCCGGCTTGTATGAATGGACCATACCTGGTTTTAACGTGCATTGATTTACACAGCCGACTGATAAAGGATTTTTTGACAACTAGATAGATGTGTAAGTTGTCACTCTATACCGCAAGCCGAATGTGACAAAACACTTTGTATTAAAAAAAGTCATTACTCACCGAGTTGTGTTACAAAGTTTTTTTTGTCAAAAACGAAAGGGACCAAAGAAAGAGACGAAAAAAACCAAAGAAAGAGACGAAAGGGACCAAAGGAAGGAGCGAAACGGTGACGTCTTATAGTTTTCCAAAATTTTTGACCACCCTTCCCCCTTCGTCATATATGTCTTCCTATACTTATAACACGGTGTGTCACATTTTGCTGACCCCCGCCCCTTTCTAGTGTATAGGATGTAATTTCATTTGAGAGAACATTTCTTTCTGAAGTGCTACGTCGGTATTGATGTCAAAACATGATGCTGATTGAAAATAGTCACTGAAAAGGAATAGATTCGTCATTAGACTTAGATGTATGAGCCTAGGTCACGATGACCCAAATGGAGAGTTGAATTTTTGATGAACTTTTTCGTTCAGCTTTTTAATGTTCTGTTAAAACGACGAAGTATTAAGAAGGCAAAATGTAAGCTTGAATATGTGAGATTGGAACCTGTTAAGTTCTACAGCTTCGACTGCTTCGTGGGAACAACAAATAAATAGGTGACGTCAAGAGGTGCCACAAAGGGAATTTAATTCAAAGAAAATGTCACCTGTCGGGAGTCGTAAATTTACTATCTGATAACAAGTTAACGCAATCAAGGTAAAGGCTTGAAAATTAGAAATAGAAAAAGGGCAAGAAAAAGAGAGGCAGGATGACACCTTGCTGCTAAAAATCATTCTGAAGTGTTTGAAACGACATAGAAAATGAGAATCGTACTGGTCTAAGCAGATGCTAGGGGAGGTATTTGTGATATCCAATAACTCTGGTAATTGACAAAAAAAAACTAATTTAGGCATTCGGTAGAGCTCTGAGCTAGAAACATTTCTCTTTAGAAAAAAAAAACAATTTCATGATAATGGCCACGCACGTTGTCATGCGATAAAACCGTTAGGAATTCGATTCAATTTTTTTAGTTTCATTGAAATCAATCGAAAAGAATTGCAGTTCGATTTAACTTACTTATTTTGTGGAAAACACTGTCGCATTGAAGACATTTCGGAACATCGATCCAAGACGCCGAAATATCATTTTGTAGCAAGCTCAATGGTAGCTTAATGGATGGTTCCATCCTTTTGTACACAGCTTAAATTTTTGTTTATAAAATTCTTGCGATTATCACAGTTTGATTCTGATAAGGCGAACGTCTACAACTCAAAGACGTTCAATTTGAATGATATGCGAACGAGGTTGGCACATAAACAGAAAACATTTTACGCGGTTTTATGACGAAGAAAAAAATGTTCAAACACCCCCTGCTCACACATCTATTGTTCACTTAAATGAATCTACAATTTTCTCACCGCTTTTTACAACAAACAATAAAAAAAAACCGGCTAACTGTCAATAATCATGTGTATGTGAAGGTTACTCTCACCGCTGTCACCGCATGTAATAGTATGAATTCTGTATATCGCTGTGCTGCGTGATAATATGTAACAAAAAAGTACCAGAAGAAAAACTACGTAGCCGACATTAATGACACACAAACTGAATTTGAATTCAAATATTTAGTTGCGCCAGACGTTTCTATGAAGTGTGGTGGTAAATAAATCCACGACGTATATTATACAAACACAAGAGCTTCAATATCACGTACAATGCGATCATAGACCCGTTCGTACAGTTAGTTTTTGTATATCGGTCAATAGGCTCCTTCTGTCTTTTTGATTTTCAGACCCTTAAGAAGTACGATGGTCTTTTGATTTTGCTGTTACGTTTCTAACACATCGAATTTGAATCCCTGAATAGAGGGAAACCTTCTGTGGACACCACTAGGTGACAAATCAGCAATAAAATAAATGTCCGTCGGTTATCTGTGTCATCACGATAACTTGAGCAAATTCAAATCCGATTGCGATACATTTTCCACTCTGAAAGGTAGGTAAAATTGTGAGCTCAAGTTAAGATGGGCGTTTTTGGACGGCCGATGCCGAAGCTAGAGCCCTTCAAGTTTCAAGTGGCTTAGCTTTTTCTGAGCAAATCTACAAACTACATTTTTTAAGATTTGAACTGAAAAAAGGTCATTAAAATCGGTTCAGTGGGTCGTCAGCTAGAGACATAAGAGTCATTTGCATGAAAATCGAGTAAATTTATCTGTTTTTCGACATTCTGGTTCCGGTTGAAAGGTATTTACAATACCGATACGGGAAAGCGAGTAAGTTTAGCCCGATGTATGAGATTTTGGTTTTATTTGAAAAGTACTGACAACACTGGCACAGATAAAATAAGCTTCTTGGAATCGGGGCCTCGGAGTGTTAAGTCCTTTGTTTTTTTTACGTATAAATCGAGTGAATTTCACCTGATTCTCGTAAACTTGCTTTTTTGATCTAAAGATAATGAAAACCTCCGTGTAGCGGTAGGACGGTTATCGGCACCTGAGAAAATGGCCGCCATTTTGAGTTTTAGTGTTTTTTGCACATATTTCGAGTAAGTTTCTCCTGATTTTGGGGACTATTTTTTGGATTCTAACTTTCAAATTTGACTGTACGCATCACAAGGCATGAGTTTGAATGAAATGAATCAAAGTGTTTCAGAGCAGTTTTAAGATGTACGTGTTTTATGGACAGTTATGTCGTCTACACTACTCGTAGGGTTTATTGCAGTAAGCAATGTTACCTCACCGTACTGGCTCGTAAAAGCCCATGGGGGCTCCACGGAACTCAATTGCAAAATGCCCACAAATCAAATATTTTCATTCATTTTTAAACGCGAATATCTCCGTTCCACGACATACATCACGTCATCTTCTTGCTCGTTATTAGATTTTGAACCACAAAGAAGTTTGTCTCATCGTATCACATTTAAGAAAAATTCAAGTTGCAAGCACTATTAATTTTCGGCACCTGCCTAATAAAACATCACGAAATAAAAATGAGAAGTCACGTTCTCGTGTGATATTGACCTCGGCTTCGCCTCGGATCAACAATATCTGAACACAAATACGAAAGTTTTCATATTTTTTCTTTTTTCTCTTGTTAAAATTCTGGTAAATTGCTTCTACTTACCCTCTACATCGTACGTTACACTCGAAGCTGCACTTCGCCAGCACCAGGCTTTGTCAAGACTTACCAAATTTTTCGACTTCAGGAAATTAATTTTGAAAAAAAGAAAATTGATGGAATTTCTCACAAAATGTTCAGTGCATAAGGTACTTCTTTCGTTAGATTATCTCTCTAGAGCCAAACTGACCTTTAAATAAGCTAAAAGACAAGAGATTTCGTCAAATTCATATTATGGATGATTGCGTTAGGAACATGGAAGGATGGCAAAAATGAAAAATTGCATAATCTCTGTGGCGACCAAACCGATAAACGTATGTGTAAATCCACATTGCGTATAAAAAGCAAAAAACGGTATGGCTCAACTTGGTGAGACTTTCTCCAGCAATGACCCAAATGCTTTTGTGGATATAGCCGTTAGTGACATCATCCACACAAGAACCACGACTAAGGAAAAGGGTATTTGAATGCCACTGTTTGCTTCGGCAAGAGTGTAGAGCTGGAAACGAAGTCATTCTGTTTACGTCTCCGTTTTCATAATGTGAACGTGCACGGAGAGACTTCTCTCTATCTGCACATGTGTATTATCAAAACTTTTAGCTTAGCGGAGTGACTGCGATTCCAACTTAACAAGGTTTTTGTGCCTACTTCGTTCTGCACGTAATTCTAATTGTCGTATTCGTTTTTACCATAGAGTTCGAATGGATCTCAACAAATACTTCAACTGCTCGCGATAAAATAATTAATTTAAAATCTTAATGCTGGACAGTTCCACCAACCATTTTTATTAAATGAACAGAACCCTTAAACCACACTTATTCCAATTAAAAATGAAATGCACAATTAAGAATGTTGAGACGGTTGCCGGCTGTAGTTGGTCTACCCAAACATTGAATTATGAAGAGTTTCCAATTGCTCTTCGCGCTGTGCAGCACGTGCTCGATGCTTCTTCCTTTCCTCATAATCTTTATCATCCGTTGGCATCTCTTGTCTACACAGTGGACATGAATTTGTCTAAAATATGCACAACAAACTGTGAAACAAAACTGAATTGGTATAAATGTGTGTTTTATGGTTTCAATACCCGTTCCAGCCATGGCAAGATACAGCTGCTGTGAAAATTATGTTTACACGGCAAAATCTTAAATATTTCTTCGTCGTCCGTATTGGGCTTCAAACAAATCGTACACTTCTCATCATCTTTCGTGCACTTTTTCTCTTGCAAATTTTTCACGAACTCTTTCGATGCCGGCGGTGCCAGTCTATTTGCATCGAAATCGTCACCTAAAAATCCATTCTCATGAAGAAATCTAGCGACCAATAACATTTGATGACGGCCCACTTCTTCGGCATCGACGGGAGTCCAACCCATTTCATCGAAATAATCCATCCTGTTTAATGTATAGAAAAAATCGTTGAGTAGACTTGCAATTAGAAGTGATTTTATTGGTCTTTTTGGTGAGGAGAAAGAGTTGAAAGTGAGGTTTACAATCCATTTGAGCAGAATTGTACGATGAGTAATTCGTATTATTGAATACTCAAGTGATATGTTACAAGTTTCCTAATTCTAAATTTTGTCACGGTTATCATCAAGAGTCTTCTTTCCAACAAGTCGGTCATTGAAGTTGTCCACCCAAAGTCAAATCAAAACGAGAATTCAATTTAATGCAGAACCGAAAGAATTGAACGGTCATCAGTAGCCTGTTTTGGACGGTGTCGACCAATTCGGTCCTAATATACAGCACAATCAATGCTAAAAAATTGAAGTAAAAGATTTTCGATCAACAATTTGAAAACGTTTCGTTGAAATGAAGTAATAGACCTGACAAAAATGGTTTGACATGCCTGGGCGGTTGTGAAAGATGTCCATACGATCGTCTGTCACCATAAAATGACTTGAACTTATCGGATGACTGAGCTTCAGCAACAAACTATCCTTGATTATTATGAGACAGAAAAAAAAAGTCTGTTGTCTCAATCAAGTTGTGCAAAATATCCAACAAATTTAGCTGTAAATATGGCTGACGACTACAAAAACAAACAAAAAAATATTCAAACACAGGAAACTGCAGACAATTAAAACCCAAAAAATCGAAACAAAAACAATCGCAATTTATTTTTCACTTAAGAGTAAATGAAACACAAACAGGATGGCATGCACTGAACGACAGAAATTTATTTTTCCACAACAGACATTTACCATATAATCAAAATACAATCGAATCCAATGACAATTTTAAGGAACATGTATAGACAGTCGGGAATCTGGTTCTGGTATATATGTGAGGATGCAGTTTATTTAAATTGGTTGAACCTATGTACGCCCTATACGCGTTACGTGAATATACACATATTATAACAGCCACTTGAAGTAAATAATTTTTACTGCCTGCCCCCATGCAAAAGTGGAACATTACATAGCAATATGCCTCCTGTGGAAATGATCTATTACGTGGTGGAAAATTTCCATTCTATTTTCCATGTAATTTTATGTGAAATTCCGCTTTCGCTTGTGGCAGACAGTAAACCAGGATGTACATTGGATGCTGCTACGTACTTCATTAATTCGGGAACAATGCTATGACAAAATCAAACTCTGTTGTGAGTTTTTGAGTGGCTTGCATTTTCGTCAAGTGTAGCAACACATCTCGTCTTCGGCTTACTTGCACTTGTCGAAAATACAGTTAGCGAAGCCTGTTGTTCAAAAACACAATGTTGAGTTTGCTGTTATCACAAAATGAGAGTGAAGTAATGAATTACTTTCGCAGCACACAATGTGAATTACTATAATTCGAGATAGTTGATTGTTCTTGCATACAGATAGAGTGGAGATGGGTCACTATAGACTTTGGCGGAAGTAAGGCTATGTCCAGCGCCGCATAGTTCACCAAATTTCATAAATGAGTGTCCGCTTACACTTAATGCAATATCTTACCAAAATTTATTTGGCAAGAACCAAACCTAATTTTTGGAACAACAACTTAGATCCATGGTTCACGTCCTTAGTCATCGACATGTCATACATGTCGATATGGACTCGTGCAATAATTACGTCCGCTTGATTTTCAAGTTTTTTGAACCCCCCTTGTCCACATATTGCCTATACCTACATCATGACTTGCCTCGTTTCCTCAAACCCACTTCTTCATTTGTGGACGTCATTATTGCACGAACCCTAAAAGCAATGTTTCAATCTGCATTCATTCCAGTTTATTATTCGAGTTTCAGAGACTCAATGAAATCTTGGGAGCCAAGCCGGGGAGCGAGAAGTTCACGTAAAATGGCTCGAAACAAACAGACGGAAATCGCTCGAATGAAATTCAGAGGCTTAACATTTTCGTTACTGCTAGTGGCTGATTTTAGGCAGTTTTGCGGATCTTAGGCCGAACGAATTGAGGGCTACCAACGAAAGTGCCTCAAATCAGTCATCCAAAGCAGGTACAGATGTAAGTTTTCATGCAAGGGGCCGAGACTCGAAAAAAAAATTATCCAAAAATGCCCTCACTTTCATCATTATGAAGCATGAAAATAGCATTTTTGTTGAAATTTGAAGCGCTAAAGTTGCGTGGGTTGCGAATGAACCATCGAAATTTCGACAACTTCGACATAACATTTTGTTCAAGGGCAAAAAGTGGTTCTGCAATGTGTCTGTAGAGTGTCCAGCTTTCTCATAAACAGTAGTTTACATTGGATGTTGCGAAAGTAATTCATTAAATGAGGGGAACCATTTTGTGATAAAAGGAAACTCACAGGAGTGTGCTTTTGAGCAACAAGCTTCGCAAACTGTCTTTTCGACAAGTGTAGAATTTTCAAATTCGCGCCGGAGGTGAGGTATATAACTACACTTGTCAAAAGAAGTTACTCAAAGGCACGCTTGTGAGTTTGCTTTTGTTATGGCCATTGCTTCCGAACTGATGAATTATGTAGCAGCATCCAATGTAACCTGGTTCACTGTCTGTCACATACAAAAGTTGAGTGCCTATCGCATAAGAAGGTTGACAGCCTGTCACATACGAAAGTTGACAGCCTGTCACATACGAAAGTTGACAGCCTGTCACATACGAAAGTTGA
>JANTFA010157639.1:0-10608 GCA_026413405.1 Phytosciara flavipes
TAATTTTCCTCGTTTTCATCTTGATTAAAATAATGTGATTTAGCATCCAACTATTCAAAAAAAAAATCAGTTCGCTTCGTTCGCAATTCTATTATTTTTATTGCAAATAATGATAATAATCCGCCCTAGCAAACCTTTGCTGGGTCAGAGGCTAGATCATTATTTACTAGTTCCGCTAATTCTCGCCGTAAGTGTGCCACAAATTCAAAAATGCCAAGTATGTCTAGTCTTTCTGACGCAGCGTTAAACCACCCTTTTCATACAAGAATGCGTCGAAATATATTTTTTGGTTCACTTTTTCATCGACTCGTTCTCTAGAAATTCAAATTTTGGGCACGCTTACGGCGTCAATTGTGGTTATTTTCTTTTTGAGAACCTTTGAATACCGAAAGTTTTTACTGTGCCAGTGGCAAGCCATGTAATCTATGTAATAAAGAGCGAAACTAGTAGGAGTAGAATGCCAGCGTCTCCCAACAATATCTTTTGCCGTGCGCAAGCTTTTTCACCCACTACCACCGACTCAAATACACCAATTCATTCAACTGTGTTTTGTATACACGTCTGACAATCGGCTTTTTTTTCTGACACAGTCGGGAATCGAACCCGCATAACTGACAGCTCAATCGCTCAGTGGAAAGCCAAAGCAGACGAGTTAACCACTACGCTATTGAGTCATCTTTAAAGCAAATACTTCAGTTTAAATACCGTTTATGTGAAGACTAACTGGGACGAATAAATATGGAAAGTTCCACGTCAGTCTTCAGAGCGGATCGATCCTAGTCGAAGACGTAGTTCCTAATTAATCCTTCATTCATCTGTCTACACCACCCATATCAATGAGTGATGTTCCCACAAACTCTAAGCAGTTCTGAGGCAGATTTTAAAATCTTCATAAAAAGTATCAAAATTTTGGAAGTTATTTGAAGTTGAATTCACTCATCTGAAATTCAACTGGTTCTAGTTAGAGTCAAAAACATTTTAAAAATTGGTATTTTCAGTTCAAAGGTCCTTGTTAAAATATTTCGAACTCCTGAATATCCATATTTTTCTCCTCATTGACTGAAACCTCACGCATTTCTCATTAAGAAGACCGATTTTTGAGTGGGCGCCCTGATATATACATAGCACCATTCGTAATTAGCATTTATCAAGCATATTGTAGATATATTTTGTCAGCTTTTAATTAAATGAATGAACTAACTAAATGTTTACTCAACACATTTTCCGATTCATCTAGATGCTACAAGTTCATGGCTGAGCTAGGCACACAGTATTATGTTGCGCTGATTGTATTTACATTTAAAGTGATGCTAACATTCGTAAAAGCCTTGGTATTTGCATTAAAAATGGTACGTCTATTGAATCTTACACCTGATGATGCCAACAATGCGTTAGTTTTCCTATTAAGCTCATCATCTGAACTTTTTATAAAAACAACACCGAAATTTTGAAATTTATCTTAGGAAAGTCTTACGGAACAAGCTAGTGTACTTACTAGTCCTTTTCTCAACTCAGTGACAAAATGAGAGATTTTCTTTGCCTTTATGAAGAATAGTTGTTGATGCATCAAGTTGAGAAATGTGGTTTGTTTTTGTCACTAGATATGATATGTGACCACATCGTGTGACGAAAATACATAATTTTTCAACGGATTCTGGTATGATATCACGAAGGCGGTAGCACACGAATTTCTCTGTGGCGCCAACTATATTTACGAAATTCTATATGACAAATTCAACCTGAATAAGAAAATGTTTTCTTTCAACTTTCTTCAAGTTGACTTTCCATTTCCACACAATTTGTAACGAGTGCGTTTATAATTTTCTGTGCCACCCAGCTTCCTGGGTGTCTTAACCTGTTGTTTCACAAGCTTGCATTTATGTACGCTTCAAAAATTGGTTCACTGCTGTTATATGACTAATTGCATGACCTGTCCAGTGATGAAAAAAATTGGATCTTGCAACAGCTCGGAATCGGTGCAACTTTTCTTAGAGCAACCTACATGGAACCTTATTTGGTCTACTGGTGATCCGCTTTCGATTGAATCGAACATGCTCTACGAAAAGATCAGTGGCTTTCGAGATATTTCGGCTTAAACTTTTTTAGTCACGGCACTAGGTCATGGATTGCTATACATATCTCAATGGTTAGAGTTGTAACTCGATAAGTATTGGGATTCGGTGTCGGTAGTTCGAAACTATAGTTTAAGCACAAGTTAGCAACAAGATTCTGGTGCAATTTAACAAGTTAATCGAATGTGCACACTACAGTACAGTACATCAAAAGTATTGATCATTCGATTGCATAATAGTTATTTATAACATCGAGTGCAAAGGAGCTTTCAAGAAATTTGTGCTTCACGTCGAGATTCATACAACGGGCATCTAAAGTGAACTTTTGTCATGCATGTTATGAATGAAGCATCTCCACCTGTAACCAAAAATTCCCCATTTAACAATTGGCTGTATAAATAGCTAGTTAGCAATAAGAACTTATGTAGACTTTACCAACGAAATTATCTTATCGTGTTACACTTAACCAGGGCCTATTTTCGATAATTTCAATTCTGAAAATTTTCTAAAATTATTCAAAAAATTATCGAAAATAGGCCCTGCACTCAACCTGTTTAAATATTTCGAATAAAGCCAACATTTAGTTGTTGTTCTTAAAGAATAAGCACCCGCAAACACAACTTTGCGTCGTATGTAAAATCGAATAGATGACTGAAATCCGACGTTCAATTTAGATTAGATCAATACCTATTTCCGTTTTTGGAGGAATTGTCAGAAATCAAGAAGGACATTCCACCAGAAAACCATGATGAGATGATTCAATTTTACCATCAGCGTTCATTGCATATTTATCCGTTGAAAATAGAAATTTATTTATTTCTCTGGTTTCATTTCCATTAAATTTCAATAACGACAAAACGATTTATACTTCAAATCAACAGGAAATCCTAGTCCTTCGTACGTTTAACAAAATCTGGTGTTGAATAAACGAATGAGTAACCGTGATTCAACGAATATTTGCGTATATTGTGTGGTGTATCACAAACACACCAGTTAAATAATTTTTCATACAACACCAGCAAAAAAAAAAATATTTCGTTTTCCACCAAGTTTATTCATGTGTTTCTGATTGCAATGTGTAATATGCCTGCGTTTCTATAATGTAGTTACTACCGCTCTATTATTTATACTAGATACCCGGGACAATGTGTGTATTACGTTAGTGTTCATACTTCATCATGTCTGAGAAATATGGAATAGGCGATCATATAAATGAAAGTTAGAAATTACTTAAAGCGAATACCATGGTTCATCCGTCTTTGATCCGGAGTGCAGATGAATTATTTCACGAAACGTGGTGAAATTTTACCTGTTTGGCAAGACATCCTATAGGTACATAGCCTTGGTCACACCTATACAAAAAAACTCACCACAGCCGAGTTTTTGCAAGGTTGTTTACAACAGGTTAAGACACCTCTGAGATGATCAGGAAGGCAGTGGCACCCAAATTTTCTAGTGGTGACATCTGTGCTTAAAAAAACTTATTTATTTTTTTCAAGTTGACTTTGCATACAATCTGTAATGAGTGCGTTTTAAATTTTGTGTCGAAAATCCACTGAACTAGTAGATTTCGTGTGCCACCTGCCTTCCTGGGTGTCTTAACCTGTTGTAAACAACCTTGAGTTTTTGTGACGTGGTGACATTTTTGTATGAAAAGTCGGCAAGACCTCCTTAGTGCATAGCCATGGTTTCAAATTTATGTTATCATTTTCAACACACAGCTGTCAATCTAATACATGAAAATGTTTAATTGCCAGTCACACAACTGCCAAGGCTGTATACTGAGGAGGTTTTGCCAAATGGGTAATCGGCTGACACTTCTCTTTTCATGCAAAAACTTTTTCAAAAGTTTCACCACGTCAGACAAACTCGGCAGTGGTGAGTTTTTTTTCTTCTGGATAGGAGAAGTGTGACAAAGTTTCTGTGGTGAATTTCTGTTGAACTACTAAAACTTATCTGCCATCTGTTGTGCAACAAGTAGCAACATTGTGTTTGACAGTGAAAACCTTACATGAGCAGCAACAATTGCATGGTTTTCAACTGTCGCTATTGTGTAGGCAAAAAATTGTAACTTGTTCAACAAGAGGTGGTGCAACTTCGGAAATTTTATCAAACTCACCATAGAAACTCTGTGTCGCCGCGCATCTGATAAAATGACGATCCGCGCTACTTCCCTAAGTTGATATACTTTGGAGTGTGAGACCGTTTACCCAAAAAAAAAATGGAGGATGGCAAGACCTCCTCAGTATATGGCCGTGATCAGCGCAACCATATGCCACGTACCCGAATATTGTGGCTTTTCGAATTACCCTCCGTGGCAATTTGTTAAAGGAGAGCGACTTCTGATTATTTTAATGCCGAAGTCGCAGTGTATCCGTTTACGTTCTAATGATGTGCATGCGCAGGTATAGAATTATCTCTCTGCATTATTAAAACGGCGAGCTAAACGGAGTGAGTGCGATTCCAGCTTCATTATATTTTCGACAAAAAATAACACAAAAATGTGTGTTTTAAAGCACAGTTAGCGGTAAATCGACCAAAAATGCGTTATAAGTTCAAATATTTTTGGCGCACTTACGGCGTCAATTGGTGGGCCAGCTCTATAGCAAAAAATGGAATTTTTGGAAAATGTTGTGAGTTGCGATAAATTTTTGACTAGTGGCTACCCTCAAGCCCAGAGTTGAAATAAATATACCTGAAAGCCCTCTGCGTGAAAAAATTTTCTCATTCAAGCAGGGCTTTTTATTGGAAACTTGGATTCTGGAAAACTCTGAAATTTCCAGAGAATTCCTAAAATCCCTTATAATAAGCCCTGCACTTAAATTTGTGTCTATGTTAGTTTGAAACCGCCCCTGCACTTGTTACTATTTTTCTGTATTCTTTGTGTTAATTTCTTCTCTCTCTATTCTCCACACACTGGCTGGTTTACGTCCAACATCCAACGGTGATATTATAAGCTCAAACGACACTTCGCCTTATAGCTATAGAAGATAAAAAGCACATTCAAACATCCAAAAAGAAAATTGTTCAGCAACACACTTACAACTGTGTTGAACAACACACAACAAGCGCTGGCTGTATATACACACACACACAAGGAAGCGTCGTCACCACTGAGCATATGGTTCTACTTGAGGAAAATCGTAATTTTCATCTTTACAAAAGTTTAGTCGTCAGTTATCATAGCGCCGCGAATGATTGAACAGCACCATTTTCATCGTCGTAGCGTTATAAACTTTCGAGAATTTCAAATAAAGGGGACGACGGTTAACCGTTCTTTTCGTATTTATTTTTTTCATTTTTATTAAAAACGCGAATTGTGTTTGAGATTGAAGGAATCGTTTTTCTATTTAACACAAATTATGTTTACCGGCATTGTATTGCTCACCGACTGTTACATTTAGTTTGTGTCTCAAATTTGGTTGTTCGTTTTTCCTTTTACTTCATTCAACAATAATGGCAGAAGACTTAAATCTGACGAATATGACAACCGTTTGTCCATCCGATGCTGATGATGCACAAATCGAAGATGTTGTGTCGAAAGTGGTTCCGATACTGTTCGGTCTAATTGGCATCACAGGATTGTTGGGAAATGCTTTAGTGGTTTTAGTCATATTGTCGAATCCGCAAATGAGAAGCACCACAAATATGTTAATTATCAACTTAGCTATGGCTGATTTGTTGTTTGTGATATTTTGTGTTCCGTTCACGGCTGTTGACTACATGTTATCTCGATGGCCGTTCGGTGATGCCTGGTGCAAAATTGTACAATATTTGATAGTGGTTACCGTACAAGCGAGCATTTACACATTAGTGTTAATGTCGTTGGATCGATTCTTGTGTGTCGTATATCCAATTGCTTCACGATCGCTACGAACGGAACGTAATGCACTTCTGGCCATATTGATAATATGGTTTGTTATATTAACCATATCGATACCAGTCATATTTGCACATGGTGTTGTGGTAAGTGAAGATTTTCTTTTTGTAAATTAGAACTGATGGTCTAACTGTCGCCCATTCTGTCGACTGATTTTCTACATTTGATAATAACAACTAAAATTCCGAATTTAAACTTAACTACCTGCCAAGGGAAGGTACCAAAAAATTCAGACTTTAGGGATGTCGCTACATGTCGTCTGCCTCCACTATCAACATTTTTCAACGGGTGAAGGTAGATTCGTTCCGATGAGAAAGTCATCAGTGTGTTTTAATCGTTTTAACTGAGTACGAAAAAAATTGCTGGGAACAATGAAGTGTGAAAAGCTTTAGAAATCCGTTTCCGCCCATTAAAAATTGTTAACAGCGGAAAACACTCTAGAATATGCATTTCAAACAGAAGTACTTGCAGCATGTAGGACATAGCATACATAACTACTTCCAACTTGTTGTGTTGACGAGTGGAAATACGTCTCTCGGCCTTCGGATCTGGACGTTACTCTCCTAATCAAATCAACTATTTAGAAAGCATGTAATTTAGGACCTAATATTCAAGTAAAACAGTCATTGGGTGTATCGTGAGCAATTCATTATATGAGCGATCTATTCTGTGATGCGAGTGATACAAGTGGTTATGAATAACTTCCTTGCATCTCCCTCGAATTGGGCTGTAACTTTCGAATGCATCAAACAAAAATTTTAAGTCACGGACATTATGTACGATTCAGCTGAGATGATGAGTGCTCACACAAATGTAATGAGTGATTTCGTAAGATGTCAATTGACATTGTAATGATCTATTTACGCAGCGGGTAAGCTATATTATAACATTACGTCCGTGGTTGCAAATGTTTATTTGGCCAAACGGGAAGGTTCCGACCCAATAGGCAGACTATTCTATACGTGGTTAGAGGCAATATAAGTTTACATTCTAGCATTTACATGTGATAGTGTTCGATGTTTTTGTTGGAAGTTTAATCATGAAACTACACATGCCGACAAACATTGCTACTTACAGATTTTACTAAAAGACTTAATAAACAACAGGAGCGTCACTTAATTCATAAATTGAAACACTACAATCGTTTTTAGCTTCATGCGAAGTACGGAGCGCTGTTAAGTTTAAGATGCCGTTTGTACCAATCGGAATTCGAATCATACGGTAAGGGCATTGCATTTGAGGATGTTATATGGATTGCTTGCAGCCATTTGGAAAGTTCCGTACGAAATCTAATTTAAAATTGAACTCTGAAAAGAATTCACCAAAATCAGGTGAATTTTACTCGAAGTCTAAGCAAAAAATACTGAAGCACAAAATGGCGGCTGGCAGCCATTTTCATAGGTCGCCGAAGACAGCATTACCAGTCTACATTTTCGGACGGCTCATGCTTTAGGGTCCTCCTTCAAGTATAGTGTTTTTGAAGATATCTGCGGAAAAATTTACGTTCTAAGTGTAAATGTAGCTGCAAATCATATAGACATTGTCAGTCTAACAATACTATGGGAAAAATGCATGAAAATCGAGTCATTCGATCGTGAGCTCGATGCATCAGAGTGAGGTTATCTAGGGCCATGGAAGTGTTCGTCGAATGTTTCATAATGTTTGCTTAGTTTGAAATTAGAGCTGAATTGTACATCGTTTAAGAACATGGATTCGGGGCATTAGACTAGACTACGGGCGCTACTTTTCGACTTAATAAATTTTTTGAGGCTGTACGTCGTGCGGGCTATTGAGGGCTATGTGCGATTAACTAAAAGCATGCGTTTCATACAACTTTTTTGTACTAGATATGCGGTCACACTAGGGTTGCATAGACACTAGAGTTACGTCAGCTAGGTACACTGAAATGTACGATGTTCCGTCGCAGCGTCTGCTACGGTCTTTTTTGTCTTCCTTTTTCATTGAAACTGGTGAACTGACAACAATCGAACAACAGAAAACATTGCAAAAATGTAAGGTGGATGTCATGCATGTCTATACTAATGAAAATGAAATTTCTGTCTGAATGCTAACGAGTATTAACGTTCAGAAATGCAAATTGTCGGAATGTCGTCATTCGGCTCGTGCGCCGCAATCATCGCACACATGAGTATCAATAATTTGCATACATGGTCTGCCGTAATCCACTATTATTTTGTCGCAGGATGCTTTCCAAATGTTTCTAAAATTTCTAAAATGGTTCATTGGCCTTCGCTGGAAAAAAGAAAAGAAAAGGAAGTGAAACACGATTTTACATCGTTCCCCCAGAGTTTTTTTTTTCTTTCTTACACATTTCGATCGTTCGATTTCGACATAAAACGTCTGGGGTACATACTAAATAATGGGAATATGTACATAACAAGCATGGCGTGTAGTGTAGTACATTATAGTGCTTGCGTATGAACAATAAACTTGAGCATTAAATTGCAGAGATAGGTCGTCAAGTTTAAACCCAAAAGTAACAACAATATCAAAACAACGAAGGATTTTTTTCTTCATATTTTATGGTTTTGGGTTCGGAGAAAAAATGACCGATGTAGAAGTAGGTTAAACGGTAGATTTATGGTGTTTTGGGAATTGTATGACAGAGAGTGGCCAAACTTTCTTCAAAAGTGTTTCCAATTGTAGGGTCGAAAGACCGTGGCGAATAGAAGTTCAGCATTATGCTTTTCTATTTAGATAATACACGGCACAAGTAACTATGCAATGATTCTTTCCATCCATAGTTTTTGGGGCGGTACGTAGTACAATAAGTGCCAACAGGCCCGCAGCCACAGGCAATTTCAGGGTGAGCAGTGCCCGAGCTGAATTTTTGAAGCTCCTATTTGATTCTGGTTTGATTGGTGAAAAATTTGAAATGAAAATGCGGTCTTTTCCTTCTGTCAAAGTGACATTCAAAACGTCAAACGACATTTTTGCTTGAAGCATTACACTTTCTAGCAAAGGAACTACTTTTATTAAGGTGGTGAGTAAATCAAAAAGCCTTTGGAGTTTACATGTAAAATACGCACAGTCACTCAAAATGTACAGTAGTGTTTGTGAATACGGTGGCAATTTTGACACAACTAATTGAGAGTCCCTTTGCTAGAAAGTGTATTGCTTGAAGTAATCACAATTAATTTTTTCTTCTTCTTTTTTCACAATAAAATTGAAGAGAGAAAGAGGATTTTTTTTGATGAATTTGAAAAAAGATCGTTTAACATTTTAAACTTCACTTCAACAGATGGAGAAGACCGACTTTTGATTCCAATTTTTCCAATTAAATCAATTCCAATTGAACCATATTTCAGTTAGAATAATTAGGAATATGAAACTTTGATCATGTATTCTGACTTTAAGCTCTCTCATCATTTCATCTCAAAATCTCAGGATGGGCACTGAAAATTCCAGAGTGGGCAATGCACAGCTTTGCCTGTTAGTAGATACGGGTCTGCGTGTCAACTGTCAACTAAACGAATCATCAGGTCTATTGATTTCTTGGTAATTCAAGTCTTTTTTTCGCCGTTTAAAACACTCCCGGGGGTCATTAATTAATATTGACGATGACGAAATTCTTTCAAATTTTATGCTACCTTTGATTCGTTAAATGGACACAGGGCAATTAAGTACTTAAGTGATCTATGCATATTTAACTAACTAAAAACGTTCCCTTACTAAAACCAAAATGTTGTGCTCAACAATTTCATAATATAAAATGATAAACTCGTTTTCCTTTGAACATTTGCAATAAAGAAAAGTTGAAGGCATGGCAAAAACCTTTCTCGGTAATTAATTTCGAGAATCAGTTCATTTTCCAAGGTATCATATGCCAAGCGAACGGGGATATTATGTCAAAACATTTTACTTACTATCTAAACTATTAAATGGTACGTCCAATTCATGCGGTAGATTTGAAGTACAGAAATTCCACATTCACTTTCTCGTCTTCGTTCGTATATTTCATTTCCCGGAACACACGCGTTTGCTTTGTGGCTGCAAGCGAACAAAATTGAAATGAGTTAACTTTGATATCGTTTCAGAAATTGGAAATATCGTCGTTCAGTTCAGTCATTACGAAATTCTCAGACCTTACATGTGTATGAAAATATCAAAGGGAAATGAGTTTCTTCTTCCATATTTATTTGTGTAGATAAAATCAGAGTCACTTTAAAACTGCATCGTCTGTGTGGTCTTCAATCGATTTTTAGTGATGTTTAGCAGACACGAAGACTGAACAGGGTTGATTATATAACTTTTAACGTATGCACACTTCTCGTATTTGCATGGTAATTTTAACATTGAATGTTCAGTTTGTGCTCATTCGGTTGACCGGAAATTGTTTTTCGGTCTTCTATTTCTGCTGTAAGTAGATCAGTTAAGCAAAACTTTAGTTTTGTTTAGATTACAGAAGAAAAGGTAGGAAGCCGTTCAGAAACTGATTGTGTTCTTCTTTCTTAGCCTAGTATCTACTGCTGAATGTAGGCCTCCCCTAGCTCCTTCCGTCTTGATCGGTCCATTGCTACTTGTTGCCAATTCTTGGGTGCTGTTTGTTTGATGCTGCTCGTCCATCGTTCTGGCGGTGTGCCTATGGCTCGTGCTGTAGGCGGTCTCCAGTTCATGATGTTTTTGGTCCAACGT
>JANTFA010157672.1:0-10606 GCA_026413405.1 Phytosciara flavipes
ACATGCGAATTATGCCGTAAGCCGATGACTGAACGCGTGCCGTTACGTGACGTGTCCGAGCTTGTGAAATTGATTGTGTTTCCGCTTGAGATGGCACAAACTCCAAGACGCTCGACGGGAACGATGTACCAGAAATTCGATGTCATTTTACGCGGTTAGTGAACGATGCACTTTGTAGAAATTTAAAAATTTTCCGGAATTCTATGCGCTGATACATTTTGCAGACGATTTGGCTGCTTTCAAAGTGGTTTATGGGAGCGCTTACGTAATTACTGGAAACTATGATGCATTCAGAAGTGTATTCAATGCGTGGAACATTGTCGAATGTGTAGACGCGTGAGAAGTTGGTCCACACATCTTTTGATCGACATAATTCGCTTAATTTGAATTTTGTATGAACTGAAGACTCATTACGGCCAATGTAATAAATTCTTTTGTGTCGAGACTTCTGTGTATTAAGAAACTTTGTCAATACTGTAAAGTCACAGTAGGGTTGGCTCAGCGAGAGAAATATAAATTTGCTCTGTCTAAACTTGCTTCCAATAAGATCTCGAATTTCCGTTAAATTACAGATAAACAAAAGCTCTTCGAAGCTAACGATATAAAGTTATACACAAAGTTGTTCCTCGAGCAGCTCAAACGTTCTTCTTTTACTTTTACTTCATTGAACCGCGGCCATTGTTATACTTTTTTGATTTCACATGAAGGCCTAACGACTCGAAGAAATGGTATCAAATGTCTAGAAGCAAATGAATGCCTCGAAATAAGTCAACGCTCACTCCATTCAGGAATGGAATTACGGCATCATCTCTCAAAGAACTCGATATTGATGATATCAACAGAAAAATAAATCGATTTTACTGCCTGTCCCATGCGAAAGTTGAACATTACATAACTTTATGGCCCCTGCGAAATGGTGGAACATTGTCGAATTGTTTGTCGTGAATTTGAATATGAAATTCAACTTTAGCATTTGGCAGACATTAAACCAGACACATTGGATGCTGCTACGTAATTCGTTGATTCGGAATCAATTTTTTAACAAAATCAAAAGTTCATCATTTCGGCAAGTGAAGTTACATACCTCGCCTTCGGCTCGGATATCCAAATTGAACACTTGTCAAAGAACAGTCATTCAACTCAAATCCGTGGAGTAAAAAATTATTCATTTTCTGTTGATATTGGATTTGTTTCAGCGACATCTTTCGAAAAAAAGGCGAATCGTACTCAACCCGATATTATACTGGTAATAAAAGAGACTCCAATGGTCTACCACACACGATTGAAACATTTATTGACTTACCATCTCTGAATAGAACAACAATCGTTGTGAAATTTTCAAAATGATCTGAGAACAATATGTTCTGTATAGAATCTATTGCAAAAGCACACACATCAATGTCATCAATAGCATTAATGATCCGGACGCCAAAACGGCAGTAGAACTGTTAGGATTGTCATTATTACTGTATCGAAAATCACGCGCAAATATACCGAATGCTAGTAACTCGGAATGCCCTCCTATCAAACTCATCTGGAACCTAAAAAACATTTCAAATTCACTTTTGTTACTTAAGCCAATGACAATTCAATTTACTTGTCCTGAGTCTTCTGAAATTCAAATTGAAATGTTGGCAGTGAAGTGATATTAAAATCTAAAGATGTCGGCATCGTTAACACAGATTATGCATCGGTGGGGAAATTACCGTCTATTGAAATATCAAGAAAAGTGATGCGGGACACTTCGGTTGACTAACATGGGAGAGTCAGTCGAAGGTTGACATTGTAAGTGCTGTTTGTACATAGATCCAGGTCGAATTCATTTCGAGTAATTCCGTTGACGGACGACCCACAAGCGAAAGTTTAATAGAAAGAGTTCACTAGAAATAGTCTACGTGTTTTGTCAATCGATACACTAAAAATGTAAATGGCCGAATTTACAGATGGTTAAACTCGAATCAAGCAATCAGAGAGATTAGCTCGCTGTTAATTGATAACAAGCAAAATATTAACATCACGATTTAAAAAAAAAATGCAAACCGTAACTCAGCTGCAGCGGTCTATCTTTTCATATGTTCTACCAGCACCTAAAATTAATAGAAACGAACCTAAAACCATACGAATGTTACCACTCGAATTTGTTTTGGCTTAGTGAAGACACACTATCAACATTTGTGTATTGTTGAATTATGAAATGGTTTTGTTCGTTGGTTCGTTCGAAATCGTATGACTTTTGCGGTGGTTCGTGTCCATGATATTCAATTTCAACTAAAAGCTTTTGGGCTTCGGTTGTGAAAGCAGCTGAAACGTAGGATACTACATTCATGCATTATAATATCGTTGAACGAGATGCAGGGAAACTTTTGTTTTTTTTTTCGTATCTACAGCATTCGATTCTTCAGCATTTCATCCAAGTGTGTATAATGAAGAGATGGAAGAACCGGTATTCTCAAACAAATTAACAACCAAATATAACTCATTGGAAATAGTATATTTTTACGCCCTGGCTTGTAAGTTTTTTTTTGTTTTGGCAAACTTTGTGAAAGAGAGTCGAGGGCGAGTGAAGCTCACAAAAACAAAGACAAACAACTTAATAGCAAATAATTTACTTGCATCATATTGTAAGTGCACTATTTCACTCTTACAACTAGAGAGACAACGGTGGGCTTGAAAACAAATGGTTGATGAACGACTAGGCCCCGATCATTTTGCAACAAATTTGAAATACATAACTGACACAAGTCACCGCTGAACGACCAGAGTATACTCAAAATGCGAATTAAAGAAAAAAAGGAACTTTTTACATTCACCATCTGCTTTATTAAGAGTGGAGAAAAATCAAATCGCCGTCTTTGTTATCGATTCAGACAGCGTATCATTTAGTGATTTGTTTTATCTGATACTCTCGCTATATTTCTGTACCGTATCTGTGATTGAAAATTCACCTAATCATTCCTACACCATATCATCCAATCCCACTTTTGGCACTATTGTCTTCTAGTATAGTAGCACACCAACAACACATGCAACATGTACTCGGTAGTTAATTTGTTAGTGCTTTCGTCGTTGGTTATTATTTCCACTCAATGCAGTGTTTCGGTCCATAATCCGTTTTATTGCTATGCAGACGATCCAATTAGACCACGGAGTCCATTCGGTGGGATACATAGCATTTATGAAACGAGTCGAGGTCAAACGATCAATCCGAATGTGTCGACGTGTAATCCTACCAAATTTTGGATGGCAGGTAGACATGGAGCAATATTGCCTCTCGCCGCTGATATACCAAATATCGTGAACACCGTCGGTAGACTTCAGCGTGAAATTCTGATAAATTACGACCAAGGGAAAACCACACTATGTGCATCCGACATTGAGTTAATCAGAAATTGGCAATTTGATCCTAATATCACAGTGGACAATGCAGGATTCTTAGCATCGTCTGGTTGGGATGAAATGAAAGCAAAAGCGCAACGGCTCCAAGCTGCATTCCCATCAATTTTGTCCTCGGAATATTCACCAAACGATTACTTCTTTCGCGCAACTGATCTTCAACGCACAAGAGCTAGTCTCAACGCATTTGCGGATGGCTTATTCGGAGATAATGGACACGAGCAGGTTCAATTCGAGGATTTTCCTGAACGAGACGTATTCATGCGGCCTAATCAATATTGTCCCCTATATGTGGCAATTAATGCCGAACGAGTCGAACAGAATGCGTTTAGAGAAGGGCCAGAATATCAAGAAATGGTGACACAGGTTAGTGCAAAATTGGGATTTCACGGCTCACACATACTACGACAACAAGAAATTGCGGTTCTTGCCCAAATTTGCCGGTTCGAACGAATATGGGATTTAAATTCAACGGCTCCATTCTGTGCCGCTTTCTCGGTAGCTAACAGTCAAGTTATTGAGTATTTTGAAGACGTCGACCTGTACTACCGATTCGGATATGGTAGAGTGGAATACCGGAGACTGTATGAAAACTTAATGTGTTTCCTAATGCAAGACATGTTGCGTTTCATTCAATCGAATGATACCAACGACCACAAAGTGAGACTATTCAGCGGATATGTAAGCCAATTTTTGATTGTTTTGAATTTTGGTGCTTTCGACGGTGATGCTCCACTGACACGACACAACTTTGCGCAACAGATGCATAGGGTATTCAGATCGAGCTTTAACATGCCAATGGCTTCGAATTTGGCTGTCATTCGATATGAGTGAGTCGATTAATAGTCTAAACTTGAAACGAATTTATTTCAATTTATTTTCCTCTCTTCAAGCTGTGATGATGGCGACAATGATATTCTTTTCTTATACAACGAGCTACCACTACAAATTTCTGGATGTAATCCGAATGGAGTATGCAAACAATCACTGATATTAAACAGATTTAGTCACTTCCTGAATGCAACCTGTACGGACGTGTTCTGTACTAACTCTTAATCGTGCTCAATATGACACTTGTTTGGAAATAATACATACCCAAGGGTTTGATGATTCAAGACCTGCAGGCATTGGAAATAAAAAACTTAGCGAGAGTAGCTATCAAGAAGATATGGATGGCTTATAGATAAAATGAAAATAAATTTAATTACGTTGAGGTAACTGAAGTACTTTTAGAACCCAAAAGATTTCGTTGTTGTATTTTTTTCAGCATGTTTTTTTGATCAAGATTCAATCGTGGAAACCATACCATCAATTTTCACCGAGCAAATGTTTTTCCCTTTCCCCTGCGACTCCCTGGTATTAAATGAGAGACCCTCTTTTAGCGTTACGTAATTTATGAACGACCCGAAACTTTGGCGACATGATCTGTACACAATATGAAAAAGAAACTCGAGTAAGGTTTAAGCTCTTCCAAGGAGTTGAAATCGTTGCACTTCAAGACATTTTGTAGACCTAGAAATTCAAACTACAATCCATATTGTAGAGCGATTTCAACTACTAACACTTGTTAACGGCCGGAAGTTTTCATGCTGTACCATGAACTCAGTCAGCCCCAAAAGTTTTTGTATTATCTACTAACTCTGATTTTAAGAGTTTGGGGCATTAGAGGATGGATCAGTCCGACTCCTGGACCTATGATTCCTCTTTGAATCTCGAGTGTTGGGACTTAAAAGTCTTGCAACGAGATACATCGCTTTTGTTTTTGCAGTATGGCTTATGCATCGTGATTTATTAGCACCGTGGCTACTGTAGTCTTATAGTAGTTACAAATTTATGCAGCATTATAGTTTTACAAAACTCCAAGCATAAGTGATCGTAGTCGACAGCTGCCAGGGTAACTAATTTATATGAAAACTTGGTTCAAATATTTTACAGCACTCTGTCCAGTTTCAGTAATCCAATTGAACGGTGTAAAGTATGGCGGCTCATACTTGTTGAAAAATTTTAATGAAAACGGTACAGAGGTGTTTAACAGTACTTTTTCTGAAGTATGCTAAAAGAGTTTCTCTGGGTTTTCTGCGTGATCCTGTACACTCGAAAAGCCTTTTAGCACAAGTTCAATATTTCGTGTGTAGTACAAGCGCCACTGAGATTTTCGTCGCAGGTTAAGCAAATTTGTATGCAAAAAAGTCGCAATATTTCAACACTAGATAGACAAATGTCTTGAACTTTCATGTATTTAAAGACGCAAACGTTTGCATGCATTTTACTTTATTGAAATTTTACATTAGGTATCGCTTGGTCTGACAATATATCCGAAGCATAGTATACTGGCTCTAGAATACTTCTCTTAAGTGATGTTTAAGTGAGAATTTCCGCTGCTGAAATAGCCCTCAGTTGCAACAATCATGTAATAATATGATGATCCCATGGTCATTCCTAGCCTGCCCCATGCATCCATATGATTATTAGTAGTTACCGTTCCCCCAACACGCCTGTTGCGTCGAACAGACCAATGCTGATTGAAAGTTCGAATGCCATCGATCGAAGGTGCGTCACGTCGCGTTGACTCGTAAATGTCATAGATGCCACCATCAGATTCCACAGTGCCTTTTAGTGTAGCACCACTAGACGGATTGTAGGTTCCGAAATTTTCAACGATATAGTACTCAACCAAAGGATTCCTCGTCCATCCATATACGGCGAGGTAGCTGTTACCATTCGGATTGAACACGCCGGAGTAGTTGATAGTTCGATATCCTCCCGGGTTCCATCCCTTTCCGCCGACGAGATTACCATTGCCAGACCATGTCAAACTGTATGAACCACCTGGAAGATTCGTGTACCTGATGTGGTATAAAACTCAACATAAGCGAAAGACAATATTTGTGACAGAGAAGCATACGTTGCACTCAGACCACTATTGCCGTCAGACCACCAAGAATAATAAAAACCGTCGTGCCATCCTTCCGAATTAGGAGTCAACGAGCGTCCAGAAATCGTATTCTATGATCGCAAACAATGGAACAATTAGTTGACTAGCCTTTTATGCACTGAGAATCATTTTATAAAAAATTTGGTGCGCACATTAAAGTCGAGTGGTGAACTCTGAACGGCAGAAATCACTACCAATATGAATATAAAAGCGTTGAACATTTTGAAACAATTGAATGATAATCCATGTACACCATGTCTTATAAAGACGCGCCAGAAAAATGATAAAAATTTCGAATGCATATCAAATTGAATGTATAACGTAAAAGAGAGTCGATTAGAGGTGAAGATGAATGATACAAAAAATCATTTTCATGCCTGATGATAAAGAGACGAAGATAAACACTTGAACACGAAAATGAGAACTTATGCATTACGCGGGGTATCCAATACTCAACAGTAGGATAAGATAGGAAAGATGTTAGCGAAATTTTAAAAACAAATTTTACCTTATCAGACGTATAGGGCCTGAAATTTCAATTACAGTTTGATTACATAATTGCACCGACCAATGATAGTGGAAAAAACGTAAGGGGGAACCGTACGAGTAAGGTACGGCATATAGCTGGTTGTCTATAAAAGGCATACATCTTAAAACTCCTCTACAACACTCCATCTTCAAATCATTCCATTTAAACTCTTCCCGTGTTAAAATTGCTTACAGCAATCTCGATAGCCTAATTTTAAAATTAAACTCTGAAAAAAATTCATCAAAATCAAGTTAAATTTACTTGAGATACGGTCTGAAACCACAAAAATCCAAAATGGTGGCTGGGAGCCATTTTCTTAGCTCACCGAAAACATTGTCACCACTCACAACAGTATTACGCTCACCTTTCAACCAAAAAAAGAAATTCCTAAATATCCATTGAAATTTACTCGAGATATCGACAAAATACTCTATCTTCCCTGTACGGCCGAGTAGCTCAACTTAGGCTCACTCTATGGGCTCTAATTTTCTAGACCAAGATCCAAATTTGACAAATTTTTTTTCCGTGATTGGTATAGTCATTACCTTTTATTTGTACCATTCATCAACTATGAGCAATACTGCCGGTATTGTAAACTCAAACAGACCTCGAAAATATCAATGGTTCAACCATGTCTCTGCATCGGCCCAACCAATTTCGCTCATCTTCTAACTTATCCTGGTTTTTTTGATTACAGATCAAGGAAAAAAGCCCCAACGAGGTTGGTTTCGTTTTACTCAAGTTATCCTCTTCATGGACAGATAAACTTTTAGCTATTCTTACGTGCTATACTCCTCCCAAATACAACCCTAAATGGGACGATAGACTCGGGGATAGAATGTTACCAAATTTGGCACTTGACACTATTCTTGTGAAGTTTTCGAGTCAAAACTGTAAACCTATTATTGACCATTTTACTCTTTACTATTTCGTAAGCAGTAAAGAGTTTTGCGAGAGGAGCGTAGACGCAAATACAACCTTCGAACTATGAAGAAACTCTGATAAACCAAAATAAACCAGATGCCAAAAGTTTAACGAATGAAGTGGGATGGCTACCTAGTGCGCAGGCCGTAGGATTATGAACAGAGACTTTATTTCTTATCCCTACAAATATGAAGGTCCGATGCATCATCGGTAGAGGCTATAAAGTTTCATACGATCGGACAATTGGAATTTCAACCTTTTTGACCCAGAACGTCATTCTAAAAAGAAAAACGGAAAAAAATGTTCCAAGGTATGCCTGATTGAATAGAATGTGCCTGCAGCCGCGTTAAAAAAGTGTAAAATCGAAGGTATATGGCCGCCATTTCAGAATTTTTACATGAGCGGCTGTACGTTTCGAAGTTCAAACATACTTTTTAAAAAATCAGCGAATTTTGGAGGCATACCGTAAAACAATTTTTTGCTTAGAATGATGTTTTACGTCGACTAAAAATAACTTGTCAAAACTCCAATCCTCCATTTGTAGTCAAACGTTCGAAATAGTTGATGACCTACGCGAAGTTTACATTCCATTCTGCCATCCGTTCACTATTTCATTTCGTTGAAATGGCGCGTGACTGTGTGTAGTCGTTCAAGATTCGAGACTTGCAAAACTCTCGAAAATAAACTCAGCCAAAAGTTTTGAACTGTCCATGGAACCCATCTACCTACCTACCTATGGAACATATAGTGCCGAGTAATGAGTGAGTGCCTTACCTTTATACAAGCGACCAAAGTTTCTCAAAAACAGCAGCTGAAGTAATGAAAACATTTCCACATTTTATTCATCGTAATTTTCACTTTATTACCAATTCATTCGTATCAAAAAAAAACTCTGTACAGTAAAATTCTTAGCGACTAAAAATTGTTTCTTTTCAATTGCTACAGATTTTTGTGCCTAATAAAACATGCGCATGAAGCTTGATCAGTATTCAGTATGGATAACCACTAAAAATACAAAATAGGTAAAGTGTTGAGGTTCTCTTTCTAATTTATAAAATTCATTTTTCTATTAATCTCGCTTAAATAGCACACATATCATTTCGTTCCATTTATTTTAAAATAATTCTTTTTTTTTCATTCTCTAGGTTTATACAGAGGGAATTTCAATTATAAATTTGAAGTTAAAATGTACAAACGAGAACTATAAATTTGTAATTAATAGAGAGAGATTAAAGATAGCTAGCTCAAACATTCAGACACATCTATCCTAAATCCAACACTTTTTTCTTTTACTTATGAAAATAGTCACTGTACAAAACAAACAAAAAAATTAATTTACTTCACTTTAGGTTATAGGGTTCCATTCAAGTTCGTCGTCTACAACAAACCAAAAAAGAAATTAAATTAAAAAAAATAAACTCGGAAACGAGTCTGCAGTCTTTGTAATATTTTAACTTTAAAAATTCAATTACATTTTCCATCATTTTCTAACATCAGGCCCACGGACTGGCCGTATATATATAGAAGCCAGAGCGGCCATGTCTTTAATTATAAAATAATTCTGGTTCCCTCTTTCTCGCTAAGTCTAACAAGTAAAATTAATCGAAGTAGAAAATCTCAGTGGCAAAATCAATAGTTGTCTAATATGGCATTTACACTAACATTAAAGGAGCCAAATGTGCTAGCTATCTAACACATTTCTTATTTATAGCACTCAAATATTTGTGAAATGTTTCCGCGGTTCTCTATAACTCTTTTCTTAATAAAAACAAAATCTTTTTTTTTGAAGACAAGCATCGTAAACACATCTTGATACAAGGTGTCTTTCGGTATTATTAATAATTATGTTGTGTCTATGGTGAGTGAGTTTGTGTACTTACAATTGTATTCTACTGTTTCCACGTCCTTTCAATCCACCCCTACACATATTCCTCCGATGGCTTCTGTACATTCGATGGCATACGCAACGGTACCATGCCACCATCCGGCAATTCAGCTATGTCCTTAAACACACCGATCAAATTATCAAAATTCGATGGTCCCCAATTCAACAGATAATCCCATCCCAATGCCGTGGCTGCCGGTGATGTGGCATTCGACGGCCGGTACATTTGATGGCCCATGTGGGTGGACAGATCGTCGTCGGACGCCACTAAGGTACTAAGTGAGTGAGTACTGAGTGAGCCGCGAAACGATGAATCGAAACCATCGTATGGCGGATGCATTGGTGGTGGTTTGCCGGCCGATGTACCGCTTTCGTTGCCGCGACGGTCTTCGTCGTCACCGCTTTTCGGGAACTTATCACCGTTGATGCTGTTGTTGTCGTACTCGATTTCCGAACAGGTGAAGCTGTCGTTGCCACTTTCGTCCGTTGTGGAAGAGCTGCTGTGAGCATCAACCGGCGAATGATGTAAATGGTTGAGGTGAGATGCACCAGGAACACGAGGCGCTTCACTGCTGGACGACACTGCGTCTAACGTTGAAACAAGACTAGATGTTCGAGCGTTGAGCCGCTGAATTTCTTCGGCAGTCAATCCCATTGGACCGACAGAATTCCCATTCGATGTTTGTGTCTGAACGCCTGGCTTTGTTCGACTAGCACTAGAACTCTGACCAGATAGTTGGGACATGACGGGACTGTTCAAGCTACGTTCGCTATTGCTGTGCAGTGCATCTTTTCCTACACCGCCGGAACTTGATGTGGTTGCCAGGAGAGCACTTTGCAGTGGCTTACCGGAAATGTCGTGTAGAGTTAGAATTCTTGGTTGTTGTGAACTCAATTCCGAGCTTGGAGACAATCTTGCCAATGGGGTGCTTTGATGTTG
>JANTFA010157683.1:0-10605 GCA_026413405.1 Phytosciara flavipes
GACACTGATCCTGAGCTTGATGTCCTTTCCGATTGACGAAGCTGAACTGTACGACTCGATCGGTTTTCGTTCGACTTGCTGTCGTTGACACAACGGAAGACCGAGGGACGTATTAGCCCGTTTTATCTCATTTGTACGTGTCACTACTACGTCCTCAAGTCTTCTGAATTCGTGACACTAGTGTATCTGTATGTGATTCGTCATCTAATAGCCATAGGCAAATGCTTTGCCCTTACTGTTTGCTTCTGATTTCAAGAGCTAAAAACGAATTGGAATAAACTTTGCACGGAGCTAAGAATTATGTTGGACAAATTCCATATGATCAGCTAAAATTTACGTGCGCTTCTTATACTTTGAAGTACTTGATTTCTGATTTGCCATAAGCGAATGTCCACAAAGTGCACAAATAGAATCGACAAAATCTACTACTTTGAAGTGAATACATTGTTCCCGTTACTCGTAAAAGTTAGTGGCCTTACTTGTATGTTAATGGATAAAGTCTGTGGAAGAGAGAGTTGTGTCAGATGAAGGTAGTTCCGTCTTCCGTCAAAAAAGGGAGATTGCTACATCCAGCACAGGAGAATGACGACTTGATGTTTACAGTTCAAAATATTTTATCGAGACGATCGAAAGGTTTTTTATAAAAATTCAGAATCAATGCAAACTGGGCCGAAAGTTGTACTCGTAGATTTAACAAAGCGCTTTGTATTGTACATAGAGTTTCCAAAGAGTCCACATTTAATATAAATTTCCATACGCGTGTAGATATTATGATGAAACATTCCACACTGTCATCATTTCTAAGGAATTTCCTTGCTCTGTTATTTATATTTTCCATTACTCTGTCAGGTGCTTTGCTTGCGTAGTAGGGATAAAGGCATCGAAAACACTCTAATATCACTGACTTGTGAATATGTGTCTTCTTCAACGGAAAAAAGATCGGATTTCTTCTCAAGTTGAAAACTTGATAGGCATGTGAAAAGAAAAGTTAAAGGAGAAAAACAATCTTTCGCTTCAGTGTGAACGTACATTTGATTGATGTTCTCCAACAAAGTCACTCTTATGACACTCGTTGTTATGCTCAGCTCATATGACAGAATGACCTATAAAAACTTTTCGCTAAGATTTGACTATATTATGTATAAGGGAAAGTGTAAATAGAATATAAAATACGATCTGCCTTTCATTATTGCTTTACGACCAACAAAATAATTTTATCCAGATTAACAAAGTTAAATAAATCGGTGGAATGCGGAGCTAACGCAAACGTTATGTACGTATACATATAGATTCCAACAGAGATTATCTAAAGCAGCATCCTATTCGACTAAATTAAATGAAATGAAAAACGCTCTTTATTGCTAATTACGTTCGCCGATATCGTTAGGAAAATAAAAACGAAAAATATGTTTGCAACGTAAAGAACAGTTCAAATCCTTGAGTCTTTAATATCGTTCAGCTAAGATGGCTTTATTAGAATTGTAAAATGGAAATGTTTGGTAAAAAAATTTCTCTCTCGCTGCGGTCAGCAGTTATTTTTGACGACATACCCAAGGTATTTTTTCGTAGAATTGGGAAAAAAGGGATTCAAGAAGTAGATAATGAGTGGGCTGCCCACAGCACATACCCTATGCCCACGCAAAGCAGAACAAAGCTGAGCATAGTCAAGGTGTTTCTTTGATAAATTTACATTTGAAACTGGACGATTTGTGTTATCCAAGTCGGTTGGTGGGTAACGATTTCTAGTTAAAGTATGTAAACAATGAGCACTTTTGGTACGGTCATTTTGAATAATAAAGGGCGAACGTGTTCAATGGCCTTGGGCACCGGGCGTCATAGGCATGAGTGGTTTCAATTTCAAGCAGGTCACCTCGCAGTGGGCATCGAAATTTGGTGTGACCACTCATCTCTACTGAGAAGCAAAGGGATTTAATAGGTCGACTTCTGGGTATCTCCCCGGCCAGAAGTGGAATCAAAATTGACGGTGGAGGCTTGAACGACTGCTAGAACTCGGTAGTGTTCATGCCTGCTAGCTGAAAGAAAACCGCCGAGCTGAAACAAAATGCGTCTCCATTTTAAATGAAGTTGACTTTAAATAAAATGTTATAAACTAAACCGAAGCTCGAATAAACCGGAGTCCAGTTTTCAACCACTGAAGAAAAGAAAAACGAAACCTGAATTTCTTTCAAGCGACCCTGTCTCAAGTTCCACTTTACATAAATCGAAATGTTGAAAACCCTAGCAAAATGGTCCGAATTGGGATCAAGTCGGGTTTGTTTCATTACGTTAGGTCATCACGTCATCACCTCTCGTGTATCACAATACTAAAATTTCCAATCACAATAACAATTAACTAATAAAGTGGACAACAATGCAGCAGTTTTGGAATCCTTATTTTCGGTAGTCTGGCTGGGTCAAAGAACTGAATTGCTCGTTTGTGTAGAATATGTGATTCAATTTATAAGAGAAAGACTATGAATGAATTCCAATCGAAAGGTATACGTATTATAGAGTGCAAAAAAGCCATTGGTCGATTGTGCTCTGGTGGCTATTCTAGTTCAAATGTCTGAAATATTAATTTCTACGGCACAATGATTTTACATAAAGAGCAAGACAGTTTTATATTTGGAAAAAGCACTTGATAATTGATTGCTATTGTTTTGGGGCATCGCGTGAAAGATCGATAAAAGGATATGAGTGTTCGTTTTGGGCTGTGGATATTTTTGAATGGGCGTACATTATATACCAACCAAACACTGTCCACCACCGAAATGGATGAATTTTTTTCTTTTCTTTTTTCTTTCATTTATATATTCGTCCTCACCAATGGAAAATATTCCAACGCTTAATTATGTACGAACATTGTGTTACAGGTGCGACAACAACGCTCATTAAATATTAAGAATAATGCTCCTGTCTCAGAGTGTCTAGATACACATTTTGTCATGTGACTTCATTGAAAGTGAAATGTTAATATTTACTCAGATAGCTGGAATTGTTGCCATTTTCTTGTTGTAACAGGTCATTTGAGGTTAATTTAATATTCGTTTTCATGTTCCCATTTGGATGTTTCAACGTCGCTGAATAAATATGTCCCTGAAAGTACGGTCTTATTAGTACATTCATTCTCGCTGAAACATTTTTGAATTGTTTATGCTAACGAGTACGGAGGTACTTGAATTTGTTGAGAAGTGGAAATTAGGTAACTTGAGTAGTCCATACTCAAACAAGGTAGATATATAGCGCACTGAGAATGCGGTTACATGGGCTTTGCACATCTCTATAATCTGAACAGTATGTACCACAAACGAAATGATTATTTCGTTCATTTTGTGACACAACATTGGTGGTTGGTGGTTAATTATTTTTCATTTTCATTTTATTGAATTAGCGTTGACTAACTTTGCCAGACAAATATTACATCACAATCGAAAATATTATTGTGGTCCAAGTTGATGAACCAAACGTTAATGTCGACGAGAACGACTGTCTCTTTTATAGCTTTAACGCTATAACTCTTCATCATCAAAAGTCGAACTAAGAATACTATTTGTGACTCATTAATTAAATGCAATTTCATAGATTGAGTCTTTGAACCACTTTTTTTAGATACCGAAGTAAAGACTAGATAGACTAGGAAACAAGCGATACAACGTCAAGTGAAAAAAAAGACTAGATAGAAACGTCTTGAAATGTCAATATCGTCTTGATTTTCACTCGACCTACGATCTTGTAAGAGATCAATCTGGTCTAAGTCCCTGAACATTTAGGAATGGATGGTGATGAGAGCACCGCTAGACGTGGCTCAACGGTCAATACGGACGGTCCTGAACCTGAACCCTATGTTCCGATTACACAATCGTTTTTAGGAGGTCGAGCATGCAATACGTTGGGACACTTATAATGGAAGACTACACTCGAATTTTTTTCTCCCAGAACCTACTGCAAGGTGTAGTGGAGAACTGTGGAGCTTGGACCGCAATCACATAAGAAAGGTAGTTATATCGATTGCGGGACACAAAAAATAATCTTCAGAATGATCCCGACTGACTGTTCTTGAGGGAATGGGCGTACACGTTATTCCTTAATGCCCGATATACTTTCAGCTGAGATGCAGGATTTGCAGTGGCTATTTTTTGCAAGCTCAAGAAGTGGTCACACTAGAAACTAGCATATAAGATGGCGTTGTAGATTGCAGCTGCCACTGTCTATACAATTTCAATCGTCCTGTACTGATAAATCTAACAAAAAATCACTGGACATGAGCCAATATGAGCCAATTCATTTCGAATCGGTTAAATACTCTAAAGTTAGTTGGTTAGTAGTCCACGTCCTAGATTGATCCTTTGTCTAGGCCATGAGCATCTTGAGTACCAGCCTGCTTCCTAGGAATCTCAAGCTTCCACTAGTCGCAGAGTAAAAGTCTGAGTACCGTCAACGTGAAGGCAGATGTTCCACAGTCAAATTGCAGTAGTTGGCAACTTGAGCTGAGCTCAGGGTCTTTTTTAGAAAATTAAATTCCCGCAATTCCTTCAAAATCCTAAATCCTGGTTTCTGTTGAAGCTTGTAAAATACCACCCCAATGTAATCGTTTCAACTGAAAAGCAATTATAAAGGCCGTAAAATCAGCTGCCCTCTGGAATGTATCGTCTTTTTAAAAGAAGTGACGAAGAGTGATAGAGAAATTAGGGAATTTCTGAAAATTTAATTTCCTCAAAAAAAGGCCTGGCTCAGCTTATTTGAGTAGTTGATGAAAGAACCAACAAGAAAGTGACAGCATCGATGTCGATATGGAAATTAATGTTAAACAATACGTTAAGTACTAGATTCACTTCATCCAAATCAGTATTTTGACGCCAGGTTGCCATCTATGCGACGTGACCATCAAACCTTGAAAGTATTCAGACATGTCTTTATTTCGGCTTAGTCGGTTTTTGAATACATCACCAAATCACCAAATTGACTTCAATAACTTCGGCGGTTAAGAAAAAGGTTCCACAGGTATTCATCCATTTACAGCTCGCCCTGTTGACATTATCAACATTTTCTCTGAAATACCTTTCTCCAAGCCATCAATTATCCGAGCTTTATTGCAAGTGATAAATTAAAATCATTCAGTCAGTCATTCGTTCTATATTTCATTTGTCTCACTTTTATCTGTAAACTTTTACATTTAAATGTCTCACTGTGATTTGTTTCGTCATAATTCCTCGGAATAAATCACACAATGCACAATGTGCGCCACTCCAAACATCTAAATTCCATATTTTCGTATTATTAATACCACAACACGAAACCGTAAAGGAAAGTCTAAGCTCATAACAATTGTGTGGGAACATAAAGCAGAAGAGAAAAAATTATTTTTAGAAAAATAAAAAATTCCAACTTTAATTGTATGCAAAACGAATGTCGTGAAAATTATCGCCGACAACGGAAACGACTCAGTTTTATGTGGTTTCTTGCAAAGATGATACTTGACTACGTTATAGAACTCCACTCGACTATACTCGTTCAACTTATAGCCTCCACCAGGGAATGTTAAAAAGGCATAAATTTAGACCCGTACGAATTCAAAACTAATTGAGCTTGCGTTTGTAACACTCATTGTCGAAGCGTGACGACAGCTTAATGTTTACTGTCCACAGTTCGTTTGTCCGTTCGTTCAACTATTTTCTATTGGTGACCCCGATTTGTAATGAACTTGAACCGATCGATTGTTAATTGGAACTTAAATTCCGTATACAATTGCGGAATATTTTAATTTCTTGAAGGTTTTTCTAATGAAAACATCCATGAAGGACGTCCACCTTTTTCTGGGGTTTTTCATACCTTATCCGCACTTTCCCCATGCCTTATATATCATGTCAGTTACACTTTCATTGAACCTTTTTCTACCTATCTACCCCAAAAGTAGACACGTCCTTTATGGATGTCCCTGAGAAAATCAGAAGGATACATTTTGTTTGGGTATTATTCGTTGTCATGGGCAACTTCTCCTTCTTCTGACGAGTTGAATTACATAACAATAAAATTCGCTTGGTGGATTCAGCAAAAGAAATTTACATCTTGCAAAGAGAGGAAGAAGAAAATAATGTACAACCTCGCTGCGGATAGTATTCTATATTCAAGTCGCGATATTAGAATGAAGGTATAGGTAACACACGTCGTATACTGGCACAAAATTGCAAATTTATTCAACACTGACACATTCAATTTGCTCGAAACAAAATTCACGTAAATTCAACGACACAAATGAAAGTTTTAAGTGAGACACAATTCCAGTTGAATGGCATTATAATAATATCCAGGACAGACAAACATATCAAATGGTAATTGCATCCGCTAATAATAGCAATTAGTCCGCTGATTAGGATTATAGAAAGGTTAATGAGCTGAAACGTTGAAACAAAATGATTATTTGAATGCATGAATACAATATCATGACAGTTTATCATTCCACCTACCCGCCATCGGCAATTTGATCCTTAGACGATGGAAGTAGAATATCTCTTTTGGCATTTCGGTAAAGTTCACAGGGTATAAGCTCTTGAGCTGTGAATTTTGGTTGGCATCATAAATTCAGACAATAAAAGAAAATTCGTCTCAACATAATGAGAAAAGTGCTTGAATGAAATGACTAGGCCATGTCGTATACCAAGGGAATCTTATGATTTTCAAATGCCTTTTGAATTTAATTTTTTTCTGTCATTATGCTGACTCAAAGATTTCCGACGGCGGAAATGTTTTCTGCTATTGACTAATGCCACAATTTTTTATTTTCATTGAAGAGCACATTATATGCGACGCGAAAAAAAGTCCTAAAATGTTAATTTAGCCAAATAACTCTCATACTCGACAATACTCAGCACGAATGAAATAACAGATGCAATATCGTTATACGAATGACGTTTCTAAAAGGTTAAAATATTATTCACGAGTAAATGCCGGTGTCCCTAAGGGAACTGAAGAGGACTACGGTCTACGACGCCTCCGGATATTTTGAGAGAAGTGAAGCACCAAATACGGTAAATACGAATACTTTCTTTGGTTTCCCTGGAACCCCCTATTTTTCAAGATAAGTATAATTGACACAGAAATTTCCGACTGCCCAACATTTTTCACACATATTTTCGGCTCCCACTCGCTTTCCGCCGATGAGATCAACATTATATCTATCTCCTTCACTGGGCAATTTCTACCAACAAAATCCAAGATGGCAAAAGGGCCAACTTTTGACCTGTCTTTTGACCTTGATATGCCATAATTTTTAGTGTTGAAACTGTAAGTCTTCGCGCTGTGACGGGATGGACCATGGAATTTCAGGAACTGATCTGATACCACCTAGATAATCCTAAACGTCCAGTATGGAACCCAAAAAACTTTGGAAATCCATTTAAATCCTTGAATTCTTGCTCCAGAAAGAAGGTCGATCATTGAAATTTTAGAACTGACCTACCATCACGTGGATTACTAAAAGTTCAGTAGAGAACCTAAAAAACTTTCGGAATCCATGAATCTCCTTGAGTTCTCGTTCTGTAACTGTTAAGTACTGCAGCTGGTGAAAATCTCTCCACGACACACGACTTTTTCGTCATTTCACCTCAGAAATGGATTTTCAGTGTACTCAATGTTGGTATAGACCCTATGTTATTGTCAAACTCATTGCAACTACATGGTGCCTTGACACTACGCTACGTTAAGTGAACAAAAGCTTATGTGTAGCAATCCACGACCTTGTCCCATGACGCGACTAACAAAGTTTAAACCGAAATATCTCGAAATCCATGTTCTTTTCTTAGAGGATGTTTTATTCATTCGATAAAGGATCGCTAGTAATATCAGATAAGGTTCCGTAAAGTTTCAAGACCCAGTTTTTTAGTCACGGGACAAGGTCGAGGAATCTGTCATATGTTGTCTTTATTGAGAAAAAAGTTAAATGCAACTAATTGAGAAAAGTTTATTCATACACACGATGTGTATTTGTCAACTGGCACAAATAACTACATTAACTGCTTTCGAACTATTGTGTACGGATTTCGTTTCAATTATTGTCTCTAATCTCCGGATTATTTTTATGGATTTTTTGAACAGCGCACTGTAGCGAAAAATAAATTGCAAAACTGGCATTTATGGGATTGATATTTTTAATGTTAAATTTTTTCCATCCCTCTCTCATTTCCCATTCTCTTAATGACGATATTAATTCTCATTTTTCACTGACTAAATTATCATCAGTGGTGTAATTATCGGTTCCATCATTTAATGACAAAATGTCATCTAATATCAATATCACATGGCATTGACTTCCCGTAGAGGATTGATGGCAATAGCTTTTCGAATCGTCTTTATTTTAGATTTGAAATTTGATTTGATCCCGGAAAACATGAAAAATTAATTTCCGTTTTAACATTTCAGAAACGGCAAACGTATCATGGCATTTTCTTTGAATCTAGTACGTCGTTTGTTTCTGTTTCACACGAGATCTACTATTTCATTTATTGTAATGTGATGTCCGAGCCAAGAAGTTTCTTTATGAAAGAATCTCATTGGCCATTCAACAAGGGAATGCACGCAGCATTCTCGGAACACTACCGAAAAAAGAAAAACTTAGCGAAATTTATAATCTTTAATTCACTTGTAAAATGATGTTTTTATCTGTTGTTCCAATAAATTTACTATTTATTGTAACGTACATTTTTATTTAAATGATACGTGAAACTGATCGCTTATTTAGGCCAATGTTTCTGAAAGGTCAAAAAACGAGCGACAAGAAATACCACAACTACCTTCACGTAGTCACTCTCGCCATTGATGCACTTATCTCTATTGACAGAGACTGTGGTTGTCTAATTCATTTATATCTACAACTTTTAAACTCAGACATTCTCACGCTAAGCTTCGAATGAAAGTGATTTGGGAACCAGTACATACAATGACGGAATTATATTCAATTGATAAATTTGATATGATTCGAGCGAACATTCTTAAAAACGAAATGCTCTGACCTTATACTACACTTCACTTCGTACGAAATGGACATTAACTTTATTTGCTCGCATATTGTACCGTCGTTTAATGTTTTAAGAAGATTGGCTGTCTCAGATCGGCTAAGATGATAGAGGCAAACCGTAATGGTGTATAAGATGGCAATATATTCTTACGGTTTGCACTTTATGTCAAGTCAAGTTTGTAGCAAGTGGTAATATGTCTTCGGTTGGGACTCCTCTCGCATACATTTATATAATACACTTCATCCATGTGAGTTGTACAAGAGTAATCTCGTCTGCGTCTATCAACTTACAATTTCCGAACCAATGATTTTGAAGTGTATCGGGGTAAGGTACAGTCATAATTCAACTGTACTTTAATAGCACCGGTAGAACTGAATTATGGTGTCTCGAGTCGATCGTTCAACTTTACATTTTGAGTTATTATGTTTGCTATTTCGGAGAGGCATGTCTTTGTGAAGAGATTCCGATGAAAATAATGGTAGATTACAGAGCAGTACTCACGTAAAATAACGTGCTTGAGGTGGTGTTTTTAGTTGCACTCATGTTTTTGCCGCTCCAACGTTTAAATAATCCGTTTTGAAAACAACAACAACAAAATTTGAAAAACTTTCAAAATCTTGCTTTCAAATTAACAACATTTTTGTAAGTGACGACAGCTGTTATTGAATACATTACTTGTTTAAGTAGGAGGTCGCTACCGGTCCTGGCAGTGAGCTTTGGATATTTGATTTGTCGAAGTTGCTACTCGTGTAGTAATAGCTTGCTTTGAAGTTAACACAGCAACATGAAGAAGATAAATGTTCAAAACCCACTGATACCCCGTGCGTCCACCCACACAACAAACACCCAAGCTAGTCTCAGTCTATCGCAAATCCACATAGCAAAAATTTGTTCCAAAGCCATTGGAACTCACAAATTTCTGTCGAATTTCATTCATTAGACAACATATATCCTACCCGATTTTTCATATGTTGTCTGTGGCTGCAATTTGAATATTCAACCCATAGAGAAGAGGTGGCATGGCATGGTGGCGCTATACAAATATCTCTGGTTTCCGATATACTTTTGTGGTTTCCTTTGATCGACAGCGCCACCATGCCACCTCCAACTTTATGGATCAGTCTATACATATGCGATGTGAATTCATCGTACCAGTTGCTTATAACATCCAAAGAAGTTTAAAGCAGCTGAAAAAAACCTTTATCGCTGTCTATCCACACCGTCTGTGTACAAAATTTATTATTATCGACTTTACAGCCTATGAGTTCCTGTCATCACGTCAATCTATCGACATATTATTTTGAATGCTTGTATATGGACTGTGAAATAAAAGAAAAACATAGAGCGGACCCGTACGAGTAGAGGACGGTATATAGTCAGGTGTCTATAGAACTGCCCTGCAATGTTTCTTTCAATCAATCAGTTTATTTAAATTTATCCCTTGTCAAAATTGCTCACAGCAATTTCGAAAGCCCCGTCCGAAGTCTCATTTATAAACTGAACTCTGAAAAAAATCGTGCGATGCAGACAAAAAACATTAAAATCTAAAATGGTGGCTGTCGGCCATTTTCTTAGGTCACCGAAAACAGTTCTA
>JANTFA010157694.1:0-10605 GCA_026413405.1 Phytosciara flavipes
TATATGTGAACTTTCTTAACGTCATTTCTAATAACGATATACCCAGCACACCGTAAAATATTTGAAAAGTTAATTATGCGCTCCAATAAAGGCCCTTTCCGCATTGTAATCGAAATTTTTTTTTGTGATACCAGGAACACTAATGGACAACCATTTCTCTTTCTTTGTAATTAAAAAATTCGAGTCGTGTGTGTTCCTCGGAAAGAATGACTTATAATCGTTGTAGGTTTGTAGTGCAACATATAGAGTCAGTCGTAGGGTGTTGTAATTAAAGATATAAATACGAAAAGTCAGTTACGTAGGACAGCAGTAATCTATAAATGGCATCGTCGATGAAGTTGAACTGATAAAATGAACGAATAAATAATGCCGTCCAGACGTTTAATGAAATTATAATTCTTGCGATTCACCTTTCTCTCTAGAGGATTAATGAAATATAAGAACCAACCAAGAGGAGACCCGTACGAGTAATGTACAACATATAGCTGGTTGTCCATAAAAGGCATGCATCTCAAAACTGCTCTGCAAGATTGCGTCTTTAAATCATGCCATTTATACTCATCCTAAACAACATCCATACAAACTGCACACACTCTACGGGGAATAATGATCGAGATTTTACGCACGAAATAGGTTTGTTTTGCGGAATGAGACGAAAAAATATATGAGACACTGGTCCCAGCATACGGTCGTTGTGGCGGAATGAACCGAATTCAACGTACATCTCTCTCGATCATTATTCCTCGTGGGGTATGCTGTTTGGATGGAGGTTATTTAACTCATCACTTGTTGAGATTACTTACAGAAATTTCGATATCTCCTACCAGGTCTAATTTGAAAATTAAACTTCGGTGAATGACTTCAGATATGGCCAGAAAACACAGAGATCCAAAATGACGGCTGATGGCCATTTGTGAATACAAATCGAGGAAAAAAGACCCATCAAAATTGGTTTCGTTTGGCATCTAGGTGTAACCCCAGAAGATTTGCCCTCACTCAGGAATTCGAATTTGACGTTTCACAAACGTAAGAGTGAAAGCATATGACCCTCGCACTCCGTACGGGTCTAATAATCTACAATACACAAGCGAAACGGGTATTACAAACGTACACATAATGCCCATCAGGTCTGAGTAATGTTAGAGAATATAATAGCGAATGAGGTTAATATAATACTCAAATTCGACAATCGACTTGAGAGCAATATTTAAACAGACAAAGAATGGAATTGAATGTAAGAATGTTTTGGAAAAAAAGGGCCACCTACTCTCGAAATATACTAATCTCTGGAGATATAATTTATCAAAATGTTACAAATTCTAAGTTCTTTTTTTCGTCTTTCCTTTCTTACTTCGTCTTTAAACAGGCAGGTGGTTATACCGTGGTACCATACACATTATATACGAAACGTCTGAACTCATTGTATTTTTATTGTATATTAATGTTTGTACATTCCAGAAAAGGTAATATCTCGATTGTCATTCATGGATTTTTTTCGTTCGTTCGTTCTGTTCCTTTTGCTGGGTTCTTATAAACATTGGAACAACATTTTTTTCATTAGAAAAGTTATTGTTTGTTCGTTGTGTGAGCACTGAATCTATGTTGCTGGCTGTCTCCTTTTTTTTAATATAAAAAAGATCCGCATTTTTTCCCAGTCTCCTTGATGTAATACCGGGATACCCAGAGAAAATGAATATGTTCGCTTTTATATGTCAGAAATTTCAATTATTGTTTGAATATATTACAAGCAACAAATCAACGTTCTACGACTTTTTGTTAGGCTTTTTTGTTGGGAGAATGGATTTAAACATTTTTGTCGTTGAGATTTCTTTTCCTCATTTTTATATTTTTAACTTTTTTCGTCGTACAACTAAATTATACTTTGGGGTGCCTAACTGTGGGAACATTCATTCTTTACAAATTCATAATTCTAATAGATTTGTCTTATCAAATCCAATGAAAATTCTTCAGCTAATTCGGTCAGTGCCGTCATGAATGAGAATTCTTCGAAATTGTTTTAGTTTAAACGCGAGAAACATTCAAATCTACTATACTTCGTTTGCCAACCATTTTTTTTGTCTTAGAGATCTTTTGCCTCATGTGTTGTGTCATAGTTCTTTGCTATAAAGAAATTACATTACAGATTACAGATTGGAGGCCTGTGAGAGGCTTGAAGCCTATTAGAAGGAAGTGAAGACACAGATCGGAGATGCTTTGTTTTCAACCTCGAACCTTGCTGACTTTGTCACTGGAATCTTCCGGTTTTTGACAAGAACTATTAGGGCGCTTTTCATCTAGAGGTGTGGCAGACCGTCATCATGGAGTTCGTAATACCTGAAGTTGTTAAGCCTGAGACTGATATAGAGTGGACAGTCCCTGAGAACGTGGACACCGGTCTCAGTAGCCAAATCACAAGAACAAATAGGAATGATTGTCCTCTCAATTCTGTGTAGATGATCGTTAAGCTTGCAGTGGTTCGTAATTGCACCAACTACTCGCCTAAGTTCCGATCTAGAGAGTTTCAGCGACGGCTCCAGGATTGTGACAGAACCGGTCTGGAAAGCTTTGTATAAATACCTCCCACGTATGGCCCTAAATGTAGCCCAGCCATGCTTCCGTCTTCCTCTTTTACACGCTGCGGGGATTTCTATCAAAAGAGTTTTTCTTGCAACATCGAGAACATGATCTTTAGCGAACCAGTCATTTCGCTCACTGTTCGAAGTTTCTCGATCCTATATGATTAACGTTTTTCGCCACAATTTCCCAGTCTTGTTGATTACCGGGCCAAGATACTTGAAGCTGGTGCATTTATGACGTTACCGTTAATCACTATGCCATGGTGCTTGTGGATCACTAAATGTTAGGAGAATGTCAGTCAGTCTTTAATTCACTGATTTTATACCCATGATCTTCAAGGATATTCTCCCACTTATCAAATACTTCTTGGCCCTTTGCTGCTTTCTCACTTGCTATCAGAACAGCGACCTAATTATGTGTGTGTATCCTCGATTGAAAATTGCCCTAAGGTTGAAAGACTAAAAGTGCTACAATTCAAAACCAATAAATGTCTCAGGTTAGTTCAATTGGTAAGAACATCATCTGGCAAACGAAGTATTGTCTGGTTCGATTCCCGGCTTCAGCACATGCCGATTGTCGGTGCAGTTTTCATCAACTCTCATTTCTATAGCAAAGCTCAAGTGTTTTTTATTCTCGAAAAAGCTTCAACATGTAAAACAAGGCACTGTAATTGCATTGAACGGTTTTCTTTCGACTCTTAATCATTTAAAATCTTTATCTTAATCCTAATCACTTTGTTCCATTTATATTACACCGTAGGTCTTCCCATTCCAATGGTTTCAAATATTTGTTTTATCCGTGAAGCGATCAAATTCCAATTTTTCGTTTTAACGCCAACAATATCGACGACACTTAACCATATTGAGAAGTTGGTAATACGATTTGAAAAAGGGGGAACGTAGAGAGATGGAGAAAAAAGCGAAACTCTAATTGAATTACATCAGAATAGTCAATTGGTCACATATAATCCAAGAAAAATCGATAATTACATTAGAATCACCTCATTTAAATATTATAAATACCGCAAGAGGTGTAATCATTATAGATTTACCATGCTTTTGTGTGTGGCTTTCTGTATTATTCTTTGATTTGTGGATGAGAAGACGAACGAAGAATGGGGAAACAACAGAAGATAAAAAAACGAATTTTACATTGGAAAGATGATGAATTAATCAACGAAATTATGGTAAAGTGATTTAGTGTAGAGACCTCTTGAATGTGGTCAAAGAATTTACGAGCCAGGGTAACCAATCCAATATAAGGCAGTGGAGATTCATCATGCCAAGATATCAGAATGGATTTTATTCAAATTTGAATCGATTGTTTCTCGCTCTCTCTCTCTATTTTTCTTTCAATTGATTGTGAACCTGAACCGATCGATCTTTTATGGATTTGATGGAGATTGAAATACAAAATCGTCTTGACTGAAAATGAAAAAACAGGTTAAACAACAACACGTTACATTTACACTTTATTCTAAAAATATGTACCAAGCACAATATTTATGTGATCATCGGTGGTGATGTTTGTGATGTTTCTTTTTAGGTATGGAACACACAGTCCAACAATAAAATTGTTTGTCTATAATATCGGTAAAAGAACAACATATTGATTCTCTGTCATTGGGTTTTGTATTATGTGCATTTAAGTAGGATATAACGACTGGAAAAAATAGAAATATTTTTTGCAAATTGCCGCCCGGTTTACTGTGCAAAACGTTTCTTTTTCTTTTTCGTCTTCTCATCTTCTTTTGCTTGACATTAGTAGGTCCTTGGTATTATATTGGCTTATTTTCCGCAAAAGAAAAGGAGAGATTTTATGAATGCTAAGAAGAGGCTAATCCCCGCATAAATGCATAATAAAATATCCATGGAAATTGTAAAGACATATTTCTGCACGCCTTTGTTCCATTTTATGTAAAAATTCTTTACGTGCACACATTTCTGGTTAACTATAAAAAAACTGGATGGAGATGATAACTTTACCTAAAAGGTATGTAATAAGAAAACAGTCCAACAACGTCAGAAATTCGGATTTATTTGTTTTGTTAATTTTTTTCATTATTGGAAAGGCTGCCGATGGGAACAGTAAATGCAGTTGAAAGGGTCCAGTAAATTTTAGTGTTTTGCGGACAGGTTGTGTTCAGTTCTTGTTGTTGTGTTCTTCGTCGGCGCGAAAGGATTTGTCCGGTAATAATTTTGCACACAAAAATGCTGTGTACTGTACCCAATTATCGCTTCAAACATGAATTGTCCAGGTTTCTTTCATTCATTTCACTTGTATATTCGAGAGGATGTCAGTAATTGGTGAATGATTCAATCTTTTAGCAAGCGGCAGTAAGTCGCACTGAATCTGTTACTTCTTTTGTACAAAATATCATTTAGTGTTAGAGGCAGAATCTAGTACTTCATTTGTTTCAACATACATTTTCCTATATAACACCGCGTTTTTCTCTGGTTGTTGCTTATGTTTGTCGTTGCATAGCTGATAACAGATGAATAACCGTGTTAAAAATGCTCTGTTTCATTTGATTTGGTAACGTCAAATGTTTAGTCAAATTATTCTAGAAGCCTAGGAATAGCCCATTCGTTGAAATTTTCAATGTGTGAAATTGATAGTTACGAGACGGACGCAGTCTTAAAATGTTTCCTAGCATCAATGATTAAGCCTGTTGTTCACGGACTAGTTCTACACTAGATATGTTTAAGCTCTAATCAACTTTCATAAGTGATGAATAAAAGCATTTGTAAGAAAATCAAGTTGGATTTCATTTGTGAAAAATATTGCTGAAGAAACTAGTTGGGAGGCCGCCGTTCGTTTACAACAAACCGTTTCTGAAACTTGAAACTTGATCGGCTAATGAAACTCACCTTCTCCCTAAAAAGTCATCGTAAGTCTTGATCAGTAGATTCAAGTTTAAATCATGAAAATTACCCTCAACGAATTAGGGGTCGTTCATAAATTGCGTAAAGCCAAATACTTCATTTTTACGACTACCACCCAACTATCGATTTTTATGCAATTCCTTGTAAAATACCGCAAACCAGGATGGTTGTAACGGTTGTCCTGAAATTTCGACGACATGAATATCAAATGACTTTCTGAAGAAATGGCCAGTTCTTGAAGATGTCGAAGTTTCGTAACACATTTTATAAAAACAATATTTCTTTTACAAAACGTTACGAGCGGAAATGGCGAGAAAAAACAATGACTTCCTGGAGAAACGTCAACATCTTCAAAAGCTAAAGCCTTCATTTTTAAGACCCAAAGCCCCGCTTACTAGTGTCTCCTCTAACTTCTCAGGTCTCGGACCTTTACAAAAGGAATAACGTAAAAAAACACACGAGATGATCATATGAAGGAAAGGAAAGACACAGCTTTGTCTAGTCTGGTCGCTTCTTCTATGACATTTTCATCGTCTGATTTGTATGCAATTCTCGAAATAAACATTGGATTGACTGAAGACTTGAGTCTGGAAGTACTGTGTAGGAAATGTCTCTCTGTATCAATCACATGGAATTTTTTATTGAATCACGTTCCATCGTAAAGTCAAACTCATCAACCCAGAATCGACACGTTAAGTTCTCCGAATCCAGAGCTGTGACCCATATGTGTATATATACCAGTACACATACCAGTCATTGATGAAGAATGCTGTAATGTAATGAAAAGGAAACCAAAGAAAAAAAATGTTCCAAACCAAATGTTGTTTTCTTTTCGTTTAACTTTTTTGTTTTCGTGTTCTTTTGCATTATGCAAAACGTCTGCATAAGCAAGTGCAAAGCACCAGTCACTTCGTTTTACCCCCTGTGTGTATCATAAATTATATCAATTCACCAAACATGAATCAACGTGCATATTTCCAACAAAATTTCATTCTTGTTCTTGTTTCTTTTATGAAAGGTTCATTCCGAGGTTCTTTCCTTTGTGTGTTGGTTGTTATTCATACACAATTTTGTTGTTGTTAGGTTTATTATTAAGTGTAGGTATAAATGATGAGATGGTAGCCTATATATTCAAAGAATTCTGAACCTGAGAATGAACCGGTCAAAAATATGAAGTAGGAATTTCTGTGTTGCGCTCTATCGTCTAGATCACACACACAGGAAATAATCAGACATATTTTAAAGGTTGATTAATCATACCATGAGTTATATGTTAATTATAGATCTGAAATTAAGAATCGAACAGATAATTTAATTTCGGAATTTTAATTCACTGCAAGAAATCCATGTATGCAACCCAAAATAAATGGAATGGGTATCTCATCCGTGTGTATACCCACGATATATTTAAGGTATAGTTGTTACGGATGATATTTTATATGTATGGCATCACACAGACGATATTATATGTGCAGCTCAGCATTATATTGTGTTGGAGGACTGTGAAGTGAATATCAAAATGTGAAACGTTTTGGATAGAAATACAATCGACACATTTCCATTGAAAGAGTAAAATCCAATGCTGCAGCGCTGAATTAGTCTTTTAATAGGTTTATTCGAAATTAATTACATTTTGTTGAATGGGAACACAGTTGCTCCTACTAATGTGACTTATTTGTTTCTTTACGATGGATTTAATTTGGTCATTTGTTTTTAAATTGGGTAATTAGGCAAGGGCGTCAATGAATGAATGTGTTTCCAGACGATTGTGTAGGCGAATCTTTACTATGGCTTCTTCTAGATAATCGTTCAATTAACATATTCCACAAACATTCCAAAGAAAAAAATTGGCAACGGACGTGCTGTGAATGTCGTTATGCTTAGTGTTGAAATGTATAGGTTTCTGATGTAGAGGATGGATATGGACCCAATGTTAAATTTGGTTTCCTATGATGAACTGCAATTTCAACTTTGCATTTTGATAACCATCAAACGAACAAGGAATGTGGAGCTGTGCTCAATGTTTACAGCAGTCAGACTCGAGTCAGCTGGCAAATTCATTTTTTTCTTCCATTTTCAATACTTGAATGTCATTCTGATGAGTTTTCTTGAGTCGGATGGGGTGGAAATTCAGATCAAAGGAAAAATGGACGTTGAGGCGTTGCGACTATTATGTGGATTGTGCATTACAATTATTGCCAACTGCGGCTGTCTTAGCAGTCTTGTTCAATGTTTTGATGTCTGTGGTATTGTTTAGATCTGAGATAAGACAGTACATCTTCTTTGTCAGCTATTTACAGCCACTGCTGAATATAGGCATCCCCTTTCTCCTTCTCATTTTGATCGATCCATTGCTTCTTGTTGCCATTCACGCCTGCTGATAGAACGATTGAGTTTGCCCATACCTTGTTTTGTGAGTGGCTTTCAGTTCATGATGGTTTCGGTCCAACGTGCATCTGTCATTCTTGCGATATATGACCCGCCCAGTTCCATTTAGAAGACGCTATTCTCTCCATGACATTAACGAATTTCGTTTACTGTCGAATGCATTGATTCGTCATTTCGTCTCTGAGCGAAACTTCAATCATACTTCGCCTCGTGACTCTTTGCGTAACTCTTAACTTGTTTTCAGATGCTTCTGTGAATGTTACATTTTCCATATGTGAGCAGGGTAAGGACACACGAATCGAACACTACTTTATGTTTCAGGATGTAGCTCATTTTGCTTTTAAAGATTAGCCTAAGCTTTCCGAATGCTGCCCGATTCTGCGTTCCACTTCACCCGTCTGATATGACAATGTTTTGAGGAATTTAGCAAATTTGTTAATTTTCAGCACAACCGGTGATCAAGGATCATCATCTCAGACATTGAAATGTGAATCTGGCACCGCTGTTGTTTAAACTGCTTTCCGATGTTGTGCTTTGTACAATAATCTTTTACTTCATTAGTTTGGGTGCACTCTTTTCCATAAAAAGGATATAGAGCTTGTTGCCTAATTCTAAATCGCATTACTTGTAAGACAAACATTCCGTTTACAAGACGTCTCTATTATCTGGATGCTAGTCACCTATTCTAAGTACTCTGGACTTGTTGGTGAATGCATGAGTTTGGAACTGCTGCGGATACTCATCCAATCAAAGTAACAGGAAGAAACAGATTTGCATTCAACAATGAAATCTAGTACCTCGAATATCGACACCCCATGTAAGATCCAAGTATACGAATGCTCAGCTGTATAAATTGTGTATTTAACAAGATTATCCCCCCGATAACCCGCTCCTAACAAATTATATTCATTTGAGACAATGGCAGAACCAAAATTAAATTAAACGATTCACCCATCCACTAATCTACCTGTCATTGCAATTGCTTGCATTGAATATTTACATCTATTAACGAAATTGTTATCCTCCTTTCTCATCGTCATTCACAACTATTCATTACTTGGTGTGTGTGTATTATATAGCCATTTAAATGGTTGTTCATTCAACGAACAAACTGATGAAAAACGAGAGATGACGAGAGAAAAAGAAAAACGTAAAAGAACGAAACGTACAACAAGACAACACACAGGAGATATAAACATTCAACAAACCAAACTGAACTAAAAACTCAAAACGATATCTTAAAAATCAAGTAATTTATATAAACCAAAGCGGTTCCTTTCATTTCCAACAAATTTTTTTTTTCTTTATTTTTATTTTGTGTGTTATCTTTATGTGAAGAACGAAAACAGTACAACAACAAGAACGAAGTGAAGAATATGAAGTAGAAAAAGAAGAAGAAGAAGGAAAAAAATCGTTAAATATAAAGGTGAACTCAAGATTGTTGTACCTCCACATCTCTCTGGCCGTGGTGGTGGCCGGGAATCGAGTTTTTCTTTCTCACATTAAAATATATTGAGTTCAATATTTGTGTGTGAGAGCCTAAACCATAAAATTCATGAAAGAAAAAAAAACAATGTTGAAGCAGAAAAGAATTTATTAAGTCTTAGTATACTATGAGATGAGATCGAGGGGAAAACTACTCCCGAAAACGGTGTGATCCGACTATGACATTTCGATAAAGTTGTAATCAAAAGTTGGTCTTTTCCATCACTCTCAAAGTAACGTACGTTTAAAACGTAAAAAGAATTTTTTTTTGTTTAAGAGCACGTACAAGAAATGTAAATGTCAAACTCAGTTAAAGTTTCATGACAGTTCTCACCATGGAATTCGGCCGTGAAACAATAAGAGAAATATCATGAAACTTTAACTGAGTTTGACATTTACATTTCTATTTCTTGCACGTGCTCTAAAGTAATGACAAAAACTACCAGTCTCTTTTACTTCTATTTCCACAATAGAATTGAAGAGAAAAAGAGGATTTTTTTTATTACTTTGAAAGAAAAAATTTGTTTGACATTTTAAACGTCATTTTGACAGATGGAAACGGCCGACTTCTGATCTCAACTTTGTCAATATGGAACAATTGCCGGAGACGAATGACTCTCATGAATTACAACGACTTTGTGACTTAACATGACTTTCGGAGTTGTTGAATTTCCTTGCATAACTCATTTTATAAACGCCTCCTTTTCCGAAGACCTTCATGCGCTGTTCACATATTACGTCTCACTCTGTACAGCAAAACATGGCGGTCCTAACGAATTGGGGTCATATTTTAACCTTTTTGAGTGACGGGGCGTGGGGTAGATCAAATTTCCCATAAAATAGCGTGACGTAATATGTAAACAGCCACTTCAATGGATTTTCTGACTTATCACGACTTACGATGACTGTCGGATATAACTTGGAGATCATGTGACTTTCACTGACTCTTACTCCGACTTTCCGGAGTAGTATCCCCCTCAAATGAGATGCATGTTTCTTTCTTCTATACATATTTGTATCATGTTTTCACAAACGTGTACACGATTTCTGAACGAATCTAAACTGGAGGATGCACTGCACACACACACACACACACAGACAAATATCCACCCATACATGCAAACACATTTTTTTTATTTTGATTTTGTAAAGGAAAAAACAACCAGCAAAAATAGAATCAACAACAACACAACAATTATACAAACAATGTTGTTGCACTGATAAATGAATGAGTTGTTAATGTTGGTGTGTTGTTGGCTGAAACATGCAA
>JANTFA010157705.1:0-10605 GCA_026413405.1 Phytosciara flavipes
GAAACATAGCAGAGTAGTTCTAAAGACACCTAACTATATACCGTCCTCTACTCGTACGGGTCCCCCTTATGTTTTTCCTCTCGGTCTCTTTCTCGATTGTTTCTTTTTCTGGTTATGGTTTTTGCCACTTTTTTCTTCTTCTTCTTCTTCTTTTTTCTTTCTCTAAGTTATTGTTATGACTTTTGGTTTATTGCTTATGAACCGAAGATAAAATATTATTTATTTTATTGCCAGACTTTTATTTGACATTATTATAGGTGTACTCCATGGAACACAACACACGACAATCATATGGTATGGTTTATAAATTGTGTGTGTGTGTGCTGTGTTTATGTTCATAAATATAGAAATATGTGCTGAGGAACGCAACATTTTTCCAATCGTGGGCGATTCTCTTTGATATGTTACAAATGTAATAAGTGTCGTACGTTGCATAGCATAAAATATGTTCTGCATGCAAAAACTGTCGAAGTGCCAGAACGACTAACAATTTCTTCTTTGATTTACTTCAAATGTTTACTTATAACGTTCGAAAACGTAGTATCCAATTTCGCGTACAACGAACTGTGATGATAAGTTCATTATAATGCCGGTTCTTTGTACGATAGCCAAAGACACGTTGAAGTGTTGAATCGTTGCTTTAGGACAAGACTTGAATAAATCATTTATGGACTGAACGGATGACACGTGGCGTCATCTTCTATTTCATCAGCCTGTTTGTATCCACTACCGAATATAGGCCTCCCCGAATTGCTTTCATTTCGAACGATCCATTGCCACTTGTTGCCAGGTCTCTTCTAAGTTCTTTGTTATGGACATTTTGTGATGCAACTCGTCCACCTCTGGTGGTGTACATATCTTGTACGTGAGGTGGTCTCCAGTCCATGACTGTTTTGGTCCAACGTCCATCTCTAATTCGTGCACTGTGTCCAACACAATTCGCAGTCACTTGATGTTCTTCTTCTTTATATCATCTTTTATTTCGAAACGCCTGAACAGAATACTTCGAAGTCGGCCATCTTTTCACATCATTTTACAAACAAACTTTCTTCGTCAAGATTACCCTTTCAGAAACTGCAAAAGTATCACCTTATCATCACTGAATCTATTACTTCTATTGATGACAAGATCGCCCAATGTTGGATACGAAATCTTTGACTTCGTTTGCTAAACCGTAAATTCTGCTGTATAAAAGAACATTTAACTGGCTATCATGGCTATCGATAACAAATGACTAGCAATTTTTGAAAGGTTTAAGTCGATACGACATCTTAATTCATAGTTTGAGCTGAGTTTAATTGTAAGAACAAGAAATTTAAAGCAATTTTTGCGCCGAGTTGTGTACTTTTTTCGCTCGCTTCGCTCGCAGTTCCACTTCCTTTTTTTTCCTTTCTAAGTTCTAAAGTGCCGTAAATTTGCTCTTATTTTGCTGTTATCGCACTTTTGTTTGCAACTTTGATAAACATTGTAATAATTCAGTACATAGGATATAAAAGCACAGTATCCGGCTTCTCGGCGTTATTACACCCATTAATTAACATTAAATCTTAATAAAGGTCTATACCCTTTTCCCAGCTAATATACCGGGTGCCATAAATGAAATATACGCCGAGATAACCCATCCGAATCGACGAATAATTCTATACCCAATATAATACACTACCGTGCAAAATAATTAACCTATCCAACTTTCCCAGCAAAAAAAGCAAAGAAAAACTTGCCTACAACTTACACTGTACTTTGCAATAAAAATCATCCTACAGGAAAAGACGTCAAACTTTTTCGATGCAAGAAGCAGCGAGTGAGAGAGCAAGCAATCCTGCAACATATTGGAAATTGCTGTGTGTAAATTTATATTCGCTTTATATGAAGTCTCATAAAACTAGTGTTTTATTTACTTTATTTACTTTTCCAGTTTAAGTTATACGATAAGATTTTCTTATTAGATACACAGCACGAAAAAAAGTTTTCCACGCGCATTACGTGCATCATATATAGGTACTTGGTCGCGTTTTTGAGGCGGGTCGGGTCCCTTGACTGATAAAGTCTGTTCTCCTGATTATTCTAATGTCAAACAAAATTTTGATATTCATGTTTGAGTTCAGATGAATCATCGACAATGGCACTCGTCATGATCGAATGATTTTCACTCAACTAAGTGACAAATTTTCAATATTTACACTTTTCAGACGACAACCATTTTTGCCTCATTTCTCAGAGATGTTCCAGACAGCTGAAACTCTAGTATGGCCAGCCGCATCCAAAAGGGGACATTTCATCTTTTCTTTTATTTCTTTTATATGTTTTTAAATGTCATTTAATATAACTTTCATTGATACAGCCAAACAAAATTTTCTTTAACGTACACATTCGATATTTAAGAATGACCAAGACGAGACTTCGAGATATAGGTAACGCTCATCTTCTAGCCTCGTTCAAGAACGAAAGTTAATTGATACCACCGTATATGACAGTTGAAATCTTTGACATTTTACAAGAATAAAAATGATTAAAAAAGCCTCTTTTGAATGCAGCTGGCTGTATCAGTCTTCTTTCTACCTCATTTTCAAAGAATATACCCGACAGCCGTCATTATCAATACGGATAATTTTTGAGCTAAGGTGAATCATTCAAAGTAAATACTCAACTCGATAGTGTAGTTAACCTTGCCTGCTTTCCACTACACGATTGAAGCTACCAGTGCGAGAGTTCGAATCTCCATCGCGTCAGAATAAAATCGATAGCCGAACGTGGACACAAATCACAACTGGTTGGCTTTGTGTGGGTCTAGGGTAGTTGGAGGAATAACTGTCAGACGGCCTAACGGCAAAAGACATTGTTGTGAGACGCTGGTATTCTGAGTCTCCAAGTTTCGCTCCAAAATACATAAACGGAACTTAACATCAACGTAGCTCAGGTTTGTCACACAGCCTATCACCGTTTCAATAAAAGCTTTCGGTAATGAAAGCATGTAGAAGTAGAATCACAACGAGTAAAACTAGTAGTAAAATACAACGACCTAGCCCCCTACGAAAGGGTTATTCATGCAGTTATTTACTCAACTTATCGTTGCGACAAAAATTCAAAAATTTTCAGTAGTTTTCATTTTGCCAGATTGCACCGCAGACCTCACCAGTTTGATCAAATTTTGTCCGATTCGTCACCGAAAGTGGCATTATTTGGCGTAAGACCGTCGACTTTCAGTCAAGGGAACATTTTGGCGTATCGTCTATATTCTGTATACGAGCAAGAAAAAGCACACGGTGGTATAAGGAAACGGCAGAGGCATAAAATGCAGACTGCAAAGTGTATTCAAACAAAACTTATGCGAACAGCATTAAAAGTTAAAATTTATAGAAACAAAATGTATCGGGGAATTTCTGTAAAAAATAAATAAAAATAAACAAACGAAAAACTGCAAGCTACTCAATAAAGGTAAATGTGAAAAGGGCCCATGGATGTGTATGAAAATGGAAATTGTTTCGAAGAAAGCTTCTCGGAAGGAAAGCACTAGAAGAAGAAGAAGAAGAAAAAAGTGAGTCGAACATATCCAATCAAGTAATAATATTTTTGGTAGAGTGATTTTCGATCTCCGTGTAAAATGTTATGTGGAACGAGGAGAGAAGACGAAGGAAAAATTTATTGAAAACAAATCAAAAACTTTGTCGTTCTGATTGTGCCAAATGCAATACAGACCACCCAATGTGTCATTAATCTTGGAAAATGAATTTCAAATAAATTATTTTGATTTTATTTATTGCTTTCGTTCACTTTGCATGCATGTTATTTTACGACGTTAAAAGATGTCATTTTCGTTCGTAGATTGTGCAAATATATTTTTCAAGTTATCGTCGTTACGAATGTAATTTATTTTTCCAATTTTTTTCTTCCTCTTTTTATTTTAGTCTTCGTTCACCTTGGTATTACAATTTTATTTTTCTATCCTTCAGTCTACTTAAATATCATTCGCCCATATTTTATGTTATCAATGCCATTGATATTATGCAGTGAAGTCGAATATATATAAACTAAAAGATTATTCTCTGCTGTGTGTGGATTTTTATTACGAATCCGAACCGTGTACTGTACATACAGAGTACGACAATTCGACATGAATAATTAATGGTTGATTACGTTAATTATAGATGAGAGATTCTGAAATCTAAATCAATTTAACAGGATAGTGCTGTTTGGTGTAGTTTCATGTTTTTTGGAATGCATAATTGAAAAATGAAGGCAAGCACTCGACTGCAGAATTAAAAATGATTTACTTTGATAGAAAATGCAGCGAGAAATATATACCGTTGCTCTGGAGTGAACACGAGTGTCGTATTGCAGCATCAACTAGCTGCGAAATATTTTAGTCAAATGCAAACTAATTTAAAGCTCTGATTAGCGCAGCTAACTCAATTAATTTGAATGGAAGTTATGTGAACGTTAAACATAAGCTCAGGGGATAAAATATATGCTAAGGATTGCTGACGATATTTGAACGATAACGCTCGCTGGATGGAACATGGAGGCAAAATGGAATCGACGAATTCATTATAGAAAACAAGTCGGTTTTAATCTGAACTCTGCAAAGACGACGATACCCATCTCCAGATAGACGTCAGATAGATACAGGAAGCTTCACACGCAAATAACATACGTTCAATCTCGAATTCAAAAAGCGTGAGAGTCATTCGGAGCTTTGAGCAGCGTTACAATTGGTGGAAACTCTCAAAGTTGAAGATATGATGATAACGATGATTAGGGAAATACAGAACCGGACTGGCTCAAAAAAGCCCTTCGTATGTATGAAGAAAATTTGCGAAAAGCCCATCGTTAGCACGCCCATGGGGCCAGTCCGGGCCTGTCGAAATAGAATTCGATCGGACACACTGTAGACCCTGTGACAATATAGCGAAAGCTACGCTCAATTGGAACCAGAGGGTATGCAGGAAGAGAAGGGGTCCGACGTGGAAAAGGACGATCGTTGAAGAAGCCAGCAACTAAGAAGAAACCTAGAACGGAGTGAAAGCCCTGGCCCAGAATCGTGTTCGCTGGTGACAATTCGTTGGTGCCCTATTCTCCCCTGCAGAGTAAGACTAATGAGGACGAAGGATCAGGAATGGGTCGTATTGGAGTTGAACTCAATAACAACATGTTGACCTGAGCCTCGTTACCAGGTTCCTGTTCCAGGTCAGTTTGTGTTCAACTCGAGCAAGTCGACCTGAAATTGTATTTGAACCGGAAATATCAGGTTAATCCGATCAACCATTTCAGATTTCAGGTTGCTTTCGGATCTGACCCAAAAGATGGAAGCTGTTTCAGGTCGAACTTAGGTCACCAACTGACCTGAGCCCATCAAGTCGACCCAGACAAAAAAGTAAAAGCTCACCGTCTTCGTCGGCTGGATGAAAATGCTAATTTCCTTGAAAAATGGATAGGCAAGCAAACAAGGATTAAATGGAAACGCTTCGATTGGAAAGTGTAGAATCATTTTGATGACCATAACCGTATGGTATGTTATTTGAGTAGCAACAACAACAACCCCACCTTCCAACTGAAACAATAAATCTTTTCGCCAATCCACACAAGAACCTCTCGGTATGTTTCGATTTCATGTGCCCAAGCATAAATGCAATTAGCAATAATTCATTCATGCGGGAAGTTCAATTAGCCAATTATCCTATACTTGTACTTTGCGCTGGGTATACAGATATGTAGGTGTGCATACATGTGTCTATATTCACATACACATGCGGAGCATTGTTTACCAAATGCTTTGCTTATAAACACAAAATTTTGTGGAACGGCGAAAGTTTTGTTTGAATATTTTGTGGCATATTTGGATAGGCATATACTCGGGGCACAAAATGTAGATTATTTTGTCTTGAGTCTGCTGTTTAGAGCTCCGTTCTAATATATTTAATGGTACACTTGGCTTTTAATTAACCGTGAACTATTCGCATTGTGCTTAGTTTAGCTATATGTATTCATCCGATGCGAATCTCAGTTTATATTTTGCCATAATAGTTCTTCCGTAAAATTTATTTTGTCAAACTTTTCTTTCATTGAGACTTTGTTGCTCTTAAATTGGCTTTGTGCACAATTAATTTACAAGAGAAAATAAACAACCAAAACTAAACGACCCGACCTACAGCATTAGTTGAAAGTGAATGTACCCAATGCTCTATTTAGGAGTTGTTGAGTTGATGGTAAAGATATAGTCCCGACGCTGTTGCTAGGCGCTCGTTGATGTCGTAAATTTTTTTAGACTAATCGAATTTTTGTTGCTGTCGAACAATTCCCAGAATTCAAAAATTTCACTCCTGTTCTTTACAGTTATAAGACAGCACTACGACACGTACGCGAATTTTTGGCTGGTTCAACAGACTTGCCAGCATTAATTTCACATTTTGCAAAACTCTCACATATTCTCAATGACATGCAATCTTACTCGTAGAACACTCCACCGATTGTCTCGGACTTTAAAAAACATCAAGTACAGGTGCCACATTTCGATTTTGTAACTGATTTCACTCCAGCTAAGAAACCAGCTGATGCTAACCGAGAGATTGAAATTTCAACAAGAGAGAAGTTTGCGGCTAGAGTGGAACGAGGGTCGTAAATCACTCGAGTTGGAATTTCCATCAACGTTTTTTTTGGAGTGAATCCTTGTTTTTATTCACGAAACGAATACATCAATTTTTCAAAACAAAAGAGTGACAACTCAGGTGAGAAGATTTCCATTTTCTCACCTGAACTGACATCAGAAGAAATACCATCAAAATGCCATATTCCCAGCTTGAAGAAAGTAAGGAGATTGACACCGCTAGGACGAAAAGGTAATTAGGTGGTGTAGAGAGCTAACGTGTTGGCTTCACAAACCAACGATCGGGGTAATTTTTCATTCAAGTTTCAATTCAGTTTTCGAATCGCTTCATCTCAACAAACATTGTGGAAAAGGTAATCGTACAAATCAAACATTGTCCTTTAGAAAAATAAATTTTAGACAAGGTAACTAAAAGCATTAAGCTCGATTCATGTTAGAATTTATCGAAATCGGTAAAATTGAATGCTTATGTAGCCAAGTTGTAATTCTCGAAATACGAATAGCAGGTCTAAGTTTGATGATTTTCCTATTGTGGCAATCTCAAAATATTGTATAAAGGGTCTTCGTCGGCTGTCCAAAATCCATGAATGAAAAGAGAAATAATTGAGTGTTGAGTTCAGTTTGAATACGAGGATTTATTTGATTCACCGAAATGTTCTACTGAGTATTAAGGGAGAGCACTTTTTGGTCAGTTGAATTCTACAAGTGCGCCGTTTATTTCGCCCTTTAGGAACTTGCGCATGCTGGAGGGAGGTACGGCGCGCCGCGGCGACGTAAACGGGACTAGTGCGATTCACGCATAACTATCAATTTCGTTTTCATTCATAAATTCTCGACAGCTGACCCCGAGACCAGTTAAATTCAACTGATCCAAAAGTTCTATTCTTTAACACCTAATATTAGACCCGAGCAGGCATGAGCGCCACCGATTTTTAGCCGCCGTTCAAGCCGCCGCCGGGCAATTTTGGTCAAGCGCCGCCGCCGTGTTCACAGGTCGGCTTGAGCCGGCTAAAAATCGGCTGAGTGGAAACATAAATATCTAAACAATTTTGAAAAATATAACTATGAAAACTAAGTATTCAAAAAGGAAACTAAAGTTGAGAGAGTAACTTTATCTTATTTTTATCCGGCACATGAAGCATAAAGTTTGTAATGAAACATTATCGTCTGAATTGACGCTTTCATCGACTTTTATATATCGTCCATTAAACGTCACATTTGTATAAGAAGAGGTTAAGGGATTGCCGGCAGAATTGAAATTGCACAAAATTTTCAAAAATTTTCAAGCGCTGATTTGAAAATGTGACCTTACGGCATTCGCATTCATTCGAATGAGTTTATGTGAGTCTCCGTCGTTACAAATCAATCGATTTGTGTTGATAAATAAGGAATGCCAAGGTACTTAGGATTTCCTGATTTCCACTCGGCAACTCGATTGACCAAATAGATTTATAGTTTTTGTATGTTTGCTAGCGGGCTGCGCTAAAAATCAATTCAAAAACATGTCTCCGCTCACAGTTTACAAGAAAATGAATGAGGTGGTCAGTAAAACAAGAATACCTAAAATATACTCGTTGGCTATGACATTCAACGAAGTTATGGAAATTCCATAATGGAATGAAGTAGTGGAAAATTCATGAAGCTGCTCTTCCCTGTGTAAAAGCTCTTGAAAAAATCATGTTACCTATTCCTTGTAGACAGTAAGCTGATTGAGTCCTTAACCATGAAAAAGTCATGGTCAAAGTTTTTCCAAGACAATATTGAACATGTTAACATTCTGTTAAGTTCTGAACTAATGTTGAAAAATGTTTCCGTTTTTGAATTCATTTCAACATTCAAATAAAAAAGTTTCATGAAACCTTCCTCTCTCAATGAAATCTTCCAGCCGTCGGCTAAGCCGCGGCTTAGCAGTTGTTTTAGCCGCCGCCGACTGTTTTTTTTCGGCTAGCCGCCGCCGACGTTTTTCTGACGGCACTCATGCCCGGACCCGAGTTAACTAGTCTTGGTAAAATTTAGCACGATGCAGTGTGTATTTGCGAATGAGTGCTCTAAGGGGTCACCCGCTCTTAAAACCAGATATATACAGAACTTTTCGTACTCAATTTTTTGGTTTTAAAATGTTTTATCGTAGCCTCGAACGGTAGTCTCTTACCACAGGTGAAATCAACAGGTGAAATTAGATCTGACTTTAAATTTAGACAGAAATTCAGCTATTCAAATTGCTTATCCAAGACTTATTTGGCGAAAAGTTTTCAAGTGTCCTACGTTTTCGTTAGATGCTCACCATACAAAATATAAATCGATTGTCGGAGACATAAAAATGTAGATTGGATCCGACAATATAAAAAAAAACAATTTATGCTTATGGCTTCGATGAATCGCTTATTATTATTAGTCATAATAAATATGAGTCCCTGGGAGTTATTTCTCATCAGAAAAATGCTATTAAGATGCAAATTTCGTAATTTTATTTATATCATTCGGTCTCGTTCAAAAAAAAAAACAACAACCAGCAAAGCAAACTCAACTAGTTCAACATTAAAAGCAAAAGGCCGCGCGCATGTGATACGATGTGGTGTAGAGAGTAGAGTAGAGTTGTAGATGTTAGCTTCAGTTTTGTTTCGACTGAAGGAGGAAAAAAAAATCGTCTTTTTCTTTACCCAACAGCTAATAAATTATTTTTAATATCGTGCGCATAAAAAAATATGTCTTCCCATTAATCCATGGAGAGTATATCTCGTTTGAGATTTTTTTTCCTTCTTCTTCTTTGGACTGTAGAGTATGCGTTGCCGTTTCTTATCCCGGCCTTTCTTATGGTTAACCATTTTATTGAAGTTGGTTTGGTACTGTTACTCATTCATTATTAATATTATGATTGGGAATCCACTTCATATTATAAATATGGTTGTTTAAAACACTGGCGCTGCTACAAAACATATGTTTATGCAGACAAATGCGATAAATCATGTCACATGAATGTGTTATAATTTGAATGCCGACAGTACATTATTCGCGCGTGAATATTCTCGCAAGTTTTTTTTCTGATTTTTATTTTTTATTTTTTTTGTTGGTATAAGTACATCGTGATTTTACATGAACATTGGCAAAATTATTGTACAAATTGTTATTTAAACCATAAAATTCATAATTTTCTGTGTGCGAGGAGAACATTCAATGTGGCTGGCTCTCTCTCTCTCTCGTTGGCGTTTAAAGGTTATGAACATGAAATGTTGCGAGGGCTTTTTTTATTGTTGCATGGCTTCATGATGTACTTGGCATTTTGTAAGACATTAATAACACGGAATACACAAGTGCATTAATTCCACAAAAATGATTTATTGAAATTTCTCCTAGATTCATGGGATTTGCGAAAATCTGTAATCATCAAATTTATGTGGAAAACCTCAATGGTGTCCCAGTATGTTGTACGTACACTAAATTGGACAATAAAAACGGTTGTAGAATCGTACACGATGTACGGTTGTGAGCCAAATTTGTTTTTTGTTTGGCATAAAATGTTTTTATAGCTTCCTTTTATGGATAACCATTAGCTAAATTGTGGGTGGTCTTTAGACACCGAGGCTGTTCCGCTTTAGCAAATTCATATACAAGTTTTTGTCAAAGTGATGCACTCTGATTCACTTTTACACCCAGACTCAGACTCAACTCCACGAGCCGGGAGCTAGCTCCACTCTCAGTTGTGACCATTCATCAAAAGCTCTTGCTTCCAGTATCCATGATCCATCAGAGGTAAGTTTACACCACCTAAGAGGTTTCAGTTGCCCTTTGTTTGATACCGTCAGCAGCGCGACCAGCGTGGGTCGATTTATTACGATTTACGAAAATTCACTACGCACCTATCAAAATCCTGTTTAATAATCAAAATGAAATAATGTTGTCACTTCGATGAGGGGAAAAGGGGGCCCCCGATCCAGCGCCAGAGTGTTGTACTTACAACAATTACAACACTTTTAGTGTTGTATGTGTTGTCCGTCAACACTTTC
>JANTFA010157716.1:0-10604 GCA_026413405.1 Phytosciara flavipes
AATGCGCTAAATTCAAACTTATTCTGCTTGTATGAAACGTACGTCGTGTCGAGTTTCATATCACACAATTTGCAAAATATCACACGACAATCATTCCAATTTTGTGTAGTTGTGTGCGTGATATGTTAGCGCTGGATTTTTGTTCGGCTTTGCAACCATCTGTCACACACATCCAAGAAGATTTTTTTTAAACTGGTTGTTTGACATTGCAAATCTAGGTATTCTTAGATCGATGGTGCTAGTTTACATTAGCCGTTTCCATTAAGTTTTTTCGGAGTATTTATAAGTAGTCTGACTCAATATTATTTGTCAAGTATGAGACAACAATCTAATTAAAATTTTAGAAAATAAAAACAGCTAAATATGGATTACTAATTTATGCATCATATATCATAAAATTTTATTTATAGTTTTCGGAAACACTTGTGCATATTTTGCCGAAAATTTGTTTTGCTAACACGGAAACAAATTGAACCCTGCTGAAATTTCACGTGTAACATATTTAAAATGTAAAATAAGTTCGCCAACTGCGCAGAATCCATACTCTCCGAGTGTTTTTGGTAGTCGTGACTAGAACCAACCTTTTGGGTGGGTCAGATCCCTTAACTTTTCAAAATACCAATATAATTTTGATTATTTTAGTTCTTCGTTTCAATTTCATCGCATTTTTAAATTTCAGTCCGAACAGGCGCGCGACTTTCATTTTGGTTGTTGGGTGCAACTTCCAGTTTTATACTTTGGAAAGCGCCGCAGGCGCAGGCGAAACTTTTTTCTGACATATATGCACGGCTGTGACGAATTGGTTTGAAAATTGCATGGTTTCTAAGAAAAATGACCTGCATCCTATTGGGTACCATGCACCCAATAGATTTGGTTGTTGGTTGCTTCAGCACCCAACGACACCTAGAAGTCGGCGCGCCTGAGTCCGAATGCAGTCACGATGAATATCATGTGTGAGGTATACTCTGTATCATGAATTAGTAGTGTCTTTTTTGATGAGAAGATATATCTTAACTTAGTGTTAGATCAAATGTAAATGTATACAGGTCCGCCATTTCGTAATTTTCTTATGAAAATACTATTTGAACATTATTATTTGCTAGTAGTCGGAATAGCCACTTTGATCATTTGCACATTGTACCAATCATAACTGTAACATTCAAGAAGTCGATGCATGAGTAGAATGCATTTCATAGAATAACTCTTTCAACAATAACACATATTCAATGTGTTAACAAGGCCCACATTTTTTAGTAATTTCTTTTGTAAGACTTTCAGTCAAGGGAATACTAATTTTTCGGTTAGAATATTTTGTTTCGATTGAAAATAACTTATCAAAACAGACTTAATACAATAATGTGACCTCGATTCGTAGACAAGTTCGTAGAGGTATAAAAGGATCTTTTTCTTTTTTTAGTTTCATATTGTGTTAGAAGTATTTTGACTGAAGTCATAAAAAGAGTGAACGATTCCAGAAAAAAAAAATTTTTAAGTTAGAGAATTCCAGAAACTTTCGACAGATTAAAATGAACTCAATTTTAGCAACATTTGGTTTTATCTTGTGCATTTTTGCTTCATCCAATGCAAGTAAGACGAGTTCATTAACAAGCCAGAACTGATTAGAATTGGTATTAGTTAAAACGTCACTAAAATAATTTTTGTATTTTGTCAGTGACGGGTGACGCTACGTACTACAATTTAGGAATGACGGCATGTGGAGAAGTATACTCCGATAATGATATGGTAGCTGCAATAGCTTTTGATTATTACACAACTGCCAATCCGAATAAAGATCCAATGTGTCGAAAAAGGGTATTTACAAACAAATGTAAAGGCAAATCACTTTTTCATAAAACTTTTTTTGTGTGAAAAATAGGCAAAAGTTACTGATCCAGCCAGTGGGAAAAGTGTTATTGTGTCTATTAAGGACAAATGTGGTGGCTGTAAGAAAGGTGACATCGATCTTTCACCGGCTGCATTTGGAAAATTACGGAATCACGGTGTGGGCAGATTCAAAGTTAATTGGCAATTTATTAATTGATTTTTTTTGTTCCAAATTTTGTTCTAGTTCTTCAATAAAATTACCAAAAAATGTTTCGTCGTCCAATTTTGAATAGAAATGAAATATGATATTCGAGTGTCTCTTCATGCTTTCGAATTTACTTTTAAAGTATTCACATTTATCTTGGGTTTCACTTTGAAATACTTAGTCATTTACATCGCAAGAGAGAATTTTTTTTTTGGGCGTCAATACGGTGAAGCCCTCCATCATTTACAAAATACCGGGTGTGTAGCGATAATTTGGTTTTGTGCCGATGCATTGATTTTAACTTAGAGATCTTGGTTTGACGTCGAGCAAACGCATCCAATTTGTTAATCCACAAAATTTTAAGTGTGATAATAAATTCACCAAATCTGAGAACGTTCAACGAACAGCACACTACCTTCTCAATGTTAACCTACTCCTGCATGATGTTCAATGTAGTTGCTCCGTTCGCTGATCCTACCTTGCCCAACATCCATTTTTATAAGGCTTCAAAAAGACTACCTGGTTCGGCTTTTGGTTCGTTTGTGGAGCTTTGATTTGGATTTTCATGATAATGCTATTAACGTTTGAATTTTAGTTATTTTTGAACTGCTGTTTTTATTAAAGAATAAATCAATGAATGAAAGCTAATAGAGCGGACTCTCGAGACCTTTCTGCCGACAAAGTTTCCGAAACACAGGATTAAGATTTCCGTTTCAGCAGCATTAGCTGCTTCACACTTCATTTGATAGATTGATTTACAAGTTTTGATTCATATTTGAATTACCTAACTAATAAGCAAATCGTATTCCAGTACCTTTCAGCTGTTCATCAGTCCACTCGTCCATTCGTTTACAGATTTCCGGTGTAATTTCTGGATTGCCTCCAACTTGACCGCGACGTATAAAGCTGATGGTTGTGTTGTCACTAGTTTTCATTAGATCCATCGGGTTAATGGACTCATTATTCTTAAAATTCTTAAAGTTTAAGTGGTCCATTAATCTGGGAAGGTCGGTATCACATAACGGACGTCCAAGGAATGTTGCCAATTTTTTCAGACTATTTTCCAAATCATTCACTAGATCTTCGTAAAACAAAAACAGAATGTTACTGTCGTTGCGGCGGTTCCAAGCGTCTTTTATATGTTCCAAGTGCGGTCCCCACATAACTGAAAATGAAATTCAAAATAATATTGTTTCTGGCCTGTCAAACGATTGTTTATGGTATCCATAGCTTGAGATGGATACAAATGGAAGTCATTGACGTAGAATGCAAAACACAGTTGGAATGGACCACCTCCCACTTCAATGATTGGGGCTTATAAACTCACCTAAGTTATCAATGAACAATTCTACAAATTCTTGAAATGTGCCCGTGTATCCGAAAGCAGGATGAAAGGCAAAATGATAATATGAAACTACAACATCTTTTGGATTCCTTGCGACGTAAACAATTTTACAGCCCTTAGATAATGCATCGTGCGGCATCATTTTAATTGGAATATGAGTTTTTATGAGTCGTTGAGTAGTCATTGCAGGTAAAATATCAAAAGCTGATGGCGGCAGATGTTTTTTAAGTTGCAATATTTCGTCGTCATTCGCATTTTCATCCACCATCAGTTCATTCATCCTTTTGATAAAAATTTTTGATCAAAGTGTTCAAGTAATTTAACTTTCTTTGCATTTTACTCAAAAAACGGAAAGCGGGTATTGAGTCCCGTTTCTTTCGCTGCTCCATAGTTTAAGTCGTTACATAGAAGCCACATCATTTCTTGTGTCCATGTTGTGCCCGATCTTGGAAAAGTTGAAATCCAGATGTCATCCGGACGTGCTTCAAAGTTGTGAAATTTGTCGGCACATTCAGAGTAAATTTTCGGCATTATCCATTTTTCAGGTCCAACTTGGAGCAAACCAGCGTAAGGACCTTTAAAGTGCGACAAGACGCGTGCCTTTGCTGCTTCGTCTAAGCCCACTATATCGAACGGTAATTTTGTATAGTTTTCCGACCTATTTCCTTCCATTGTTGAACAGTGACTGATAAGGTATTGAGTTGAAAACCTATTTCATTGGTTCATTATCTGCAACGAAAGGTTATTTGAGCGTGATATCGATGCTACTAAAATCAGAGCTGGACTGACTCGGAAAAGCCCTTCGGGCGTTGTATAAAGAATATTTGTAAAAATGTTTAATTTGTGGTTGTTGTTTTGCTGTTGATTCTTTCCAAATATTTGTGGCTTTGTTGTTTTGTAGAATGTTTAAATGCTCTTGAGTTCGTAGTTGCTGAGCTCCATAGTTTCACGTCGAATTGGTGGATTTAAGCGTCTTAGCATCCTGTTCAGGAGGACCTTCAGGATTATAATACTTTCTACAATCCACAGCAACGTGGCTTTGCAACCTATGGGGTTTTCGACTCAACCTCTATTTGCTCACCAATTATGTAAGATGCTGACCATATCTCACGTGTACGAGATAGCAATAATCACTGCCTGTCAGCTTATCGTTCACTGTGCGAATCATAGCTAAAGAATCAATCGGTAAAATATTTTCATAATTCCAGTTTTTACATCGGCAGGTGTTCCTATTTACTGTCGACTTAATAAGGCTATACACGGCATTTTTTGTGAGCCTACTCAATTTACCTGTTCTCGCTTATTCAACAAAACAACGGAGCGGAGTCGTCTTGCTGACTCAATAGGGGTTTTTTTTAGGTTTATAAGTACGGGACGACCACATTTGCTATCTAGAGCACAGATCTTTCGATCCTTTGTTCTTTTTCCCCCTCATCACTTAAATCAAGCAAACCTCCGTGCTCCTACCAGGAACCTGTCTAGCCAGACCGGTCCTAGTTCGGCCACTTCTGAGGGTTGGACCACATATTCGCCAAGGATCCTGCGTCTCAGATGAGAGAACTTTGGGCATTCACATGTTACGTGAGTTCCCGTTTCCTCGTCGGTTCCGCAGGAACAGTCAGAATCACTCTGAATTCTCATTCTCGTCAGGTGTTTATTAAGCTCGCAATGCCCCGTAATCGCACCCACTACTCTTCTTATGCTGCATCGGTTCTCAATAGGGTTAATTTGGTTTTGTAAAACAGCATCGCTTCCATGGTTCACTTTAACAACTTCCATCTTTTATGATTTCAACCTGAGATTACCTGATTGCTTGGACCATAGTGACATATTAGGCTATACTGTTTGTTGTTCAAAAAAGTAAAAGCATAAATTCAAGGCGATCAAAGTCCCCAAAGGTCCCTCTTACACGATTGCATGATTGCGTTAAACAGTGAGATTTTTTTACAACCACCAATTTTATTAAAGTTAATCACTGATGATATAAGAGAGTGTTGGCCTAAATATGCTTATCTGTTTGAATCGAAGACTTTTTCAATGGCATGTAATAAAACTAATCGCTAATTAATAAGAAATGATAACAGCACGCAACTAAGAAATGATTGCCAAAAATATAGAAATGATAGCTGAGTCTTTATCACCACGAAAAAATTAGAGTTTGATAGCAGAAAAAATGAAATTTTATCGTCAACAATCGATTGTTTCGAAATAACAAATCAGCTAGAGGTGACGCAAGTCCTTGTATCTTAACTTCCAAGAGAATCATTAGGGAATGATACCCGAAACTGTATCTAGAACATTGAATCGATATAAATTTGCTCGTATACCATATCCACGACATTCTTACAACTAACTTATCAATTATTAGACATAATTAGTTAAAGGATGATAAAGTGTTTTTGTTATTGTTATCACACATTTATCTTAGTCGTCGTAGAAACGTCTTCCAGTGCGGAAAATTGTGAAAAACAATTTCCACAGTTTTTGTTAATTTTCTGTCAAAGACAAGAATTTCTACGGTCACATCAGATAAGGTACCAAAAAACACTTTGTCACCAAACCGTTATTATGGTTCTTAATTAAATTATATTTCTATCGGGCATGATGTGAATACTTGATGACACAAAATTTATTGCGTCATATTTTTCATGTTCGTTATTATTATTATTATTTCTTTCTTTCCGATTTTTTTTTTGCTGTCCCGTTGTTGGCTAAAGCAACAAAATATTAAATAAGTCGGTACGGGACGGGATACACTCACTAACTGTATATATTTCTATATTCCATTTTAATAGCATTCTATTAGAGAGGATAGATTCAGAATATTAAAATGAAAATTGTTGTCATAACTTTGACAATATCTTTTCGATATTGTATATGCGGATTGAGGTCAGAAGTGTGGAGTTTTTCTTGTTTGTTTCGGTTGAAATTAATGAAAGTTTAGAAAATTCAATAGGGAATTACGAATTATGAAACTAGAATTTTGATGAGATACTCTCCATAGGATAACGTAGAGATTAATATTATCCAAAGTGTTTTTGTTCACACTACTTTACTACTTCATACTACACACGCAGTGGTTTTTCGTTGTTTATGAATTTTATAGCTTTGTTTCGATTAGCCATAATTCGACCGTGGCGGCAGTGTGAAGTGAAAATCTGTAATACTCAGGGAACTGCAACTGGTCTCATTAGGGGAATCGAGAATGCAAATGTACGTAAAAGAAGTGTAGACAAAAAACAAGAGTCGTTCATGTCATGGAAACAGAGAAATGATACCTAGATGGCGTTGCGTTGCACCCCAGATAGAAGGAGCATCTGAGCAGTTTCCATAGTACGGATGAAATGTCAAAATGGTTGCAACATGGCCGAACTTTTCTTTGTTCACAGACAAACCAACATCGACCAACATCTAGGGTGCAACGCGACGCCATCTAGGTATCATTTCTCTGCATGGAAAGAATAGCATCTCTAAAGTGGAGTTGGGCGGAACATATTGCAAGAAGAACAGATGGACGTTGGACCAAAGCAATCATGAACTGGAGACCACCTTACACAAGATCTAGAGGCAGACCACCAAAAAGGTGAACAAATGGAATCACACAACTTTTAGATGAAAATAACTTAGAAAAGAATTGACAAGAAGTGGCAATGAATCGTTCGATATGGAAGGAAATCGGGGAGGCCTACATTCAGCAATGGATATAAGAAAATGGACTCTGTTGAACAAAAACGTTCACAGGCTGAGAAAAAAAAAAAGAAGAAGAAGACGCATTTTGACCTGATGAGTATTCATTTTAATTTTTTTTTATACAAATGATTTTTATTTTTTTTTTATTCGAGTATCTTCAAATCAGTTTCAAATCTTTTTTCGGTTACTAGGAAGTAGGCTAGGAGAAGAACTTTCGATCGCTGTCTTATGTAGTTTGTTTGAGTGGTTTGGATAGAAATTCAAGCGCATATGTCACAAGTTAGCCTGTTGTGTGTACCCGCGAGACTTATCTACATTCTAGAAGTACGATTGAGGTTGTTGTAAATGGTTGATTGATGGTCTCAACGACCAGAAAATGGGGGTCTTTTAAATTTGTAGACGGCTATCCACGTTTCAGCTAAATAAATCGACTCAGCTGTTTGTTCTTGAAACTCAATTTAATAAATCAAAAATGCCACGGAAACGAACGTGGCTGTAAAGCGAATCGAATAAGACTGACTCCAATGACAAGGCAAAGAAAATGTCGTCTTTCGCTGATTCTCGCATCGGTCACCTAACAGTGCTACCTAACAGAGATAGTCCAGAATACTGTGTGATGTGGAGGGATCCTAAAATGGGACGCAACCAAAATAGTTAGAGCGTTTTTGAGAATGTAAAGGATTCCCTTACAAATGACACTGGATAATGGGGGTTTCTAGAAAAAAGATTTAAAAAAACGTTTAGGTGGTGATTATTCGAATTTGTGCGCACGCTTTTGGTATACACTTCCACCTATCGTACGCTTGAGCAAGCGTCTTAACAAGCCTCCCATCCCCATAGATGAGTGAGTTTCATTTGTAATTGGATCCGAAAATCAGCTCAAATGTTGTGTCATAATTTGCGAGAGTGTGAGCGCCATCGGGGTTACAAATAAACTTCCATTAAACTATTAGATTAATGCGATAAGAACTTATGTTATGTATGTAAACATTTAACGGTGAATTATGACACGAATTTTGAATCCATAAATCACGTCAGCACTTAACGTTTGGACTGTAATATGAAATGGAAAAAAAATTCTTTTGTTCTGGGAAGGTGGCGATTTGAATATTATATATTCACGGTTAAGGTCGACGTGATTTATGGATATTTCCTCAAGGATGTGCATGTATCATAAGTTATACAATTACGAAGTCCATGAATTAGATATGGAAGCACTGCATACTTGTTTGTAGTTTAGTGTACAGTTTGATTAGACCTCAAAACTCTCCTGTCATCGTCTATACTATTCCCTTTCGATCAGCAGCAGAGTTTTTTTTTTAAATAAATTAAAACAAATTTCTGCCATGATAAGTGTTTCAATGTGAAACTATTTTTCGCTATTATACCATCACTTGATTGCCATAGCATTTTCAAATCAATAAAATCAGACTCTATCGTTCACGCACTTTAATGAAATGTTCGATATTCTGTCTATAAATTACAAACCACCACCATAAATCAAACAATTTTGTAACGAAAAATAAAAAACAAAAAACCAACAACAACAAACATTATTAATTGCAATTTATCCGAAAATAAATAATAACTGGGGAAAAAAAAGTTTTCGAGTTGCACTACATATTTATTATGTGAAAATACAATTCGCGAAAGCGACATTCCATTAATAACGTAAATTGCAACAGTCAACTTTAGTTTATTTCATTTCAAACCATATACTATGCAACCCCCATCTAACCCCGTTTATGGTAACTCTTTACTTTTCCAATTGGAACTTTCCGACGTGTGGAATAACTATCGTGTACGGTGTACAATGTTTCATACAACATTTTGGAAGGGAATGGTAGGGAATGGCTGGGAAACACAAGGAAAATATGAATAATCCAACAAAACAAAATAATTTATATTTACATATAATACACTTCGTTACTTTCGCCATGTGTTTTATTCCCTCTACCGACCGAAAAACGGAAAGCTTTCAGTGCTTGTTAAAAGGCACTTATATTAGTTGCAAAAATGTGTAAAACAGTTTTCGAGGAAGTCGATGGAAAGTTGTGTGTATGCATTATGGAAAAACTATTTTATTATTTATTACAATGTTACATATTTCGTGTCTGAGTAAAGGGAATTTGATTTGAGCGTTATGCTACTTTATAGTGAGTTGTGCCCTCGTAGGCCAGTCAAAAGCGTAAATATTATGCTCGTTATTATGTCTTTCATTCGTTTGCGCTGTCTTTCTTACTAATTGCGAATGCGAAAAATATAGCACAAACATTAGCGTGCTTGTATGGACATTGCTAATGTCTTTAATTCGCTAAAATTGAGAGTCTGCCACTATTGGTCACAATGTTTGCCACCTCAACGTAACAACTCATACTATTTTGGGGCTATCCGTAAATGACGTCCACTGAAACCCTCACTCACATGTCCACCATTTTTCAATACGTTTAACATGGCGTCTCCACGTCACGTAGAGGTTTTTCTTTATCTTTTTCCTCTAACTTAATTACTACGGTGACGAGCCAATTAATGTTCGAATGGAGGTTTTGGAATTTTTCCTCCAATCACTTTGATGCACTCTCGGCTATTCTATTTTTCATTTCGAACGGAAATCTTTGATCACTTGCTGTATAAAGTCTTGCGAGAGAAAGACTGGTTTTCGAAATTAAAGTGTTTCAGCATTGTGAAGATTTATCATTCCAATGAAGAAACTTGAAACTGTGACGAGCCAATTGACGTTTTCGTTAGCGATGTTATATTTGATTTACCTGCTGTAAGGCCCTGACAGGCTGCATCTCAAAACTATTGTAATTTATATGAAGAATTCACATGAAGATAATAAACGAAATTGAAATTGAAACTCCACGTTGGCTAGAGCATCCCTGCCGACTGATAAGATTAGATTGACTGTTGGTAACCAAAATGGTATTATTACTTGATCGTTGAAATTTTGTGTTTCGATAAATTGAGAAACGCAAAATCTCCAAATTAGATTGACTAACTATAGCTCGACTGCCTACTCAAAACCTTCTTCGTTTTGATTTCGTTTGTTTAGACCTGTACGCTGTATGAGGGTCTTATGCTTTCACTCTCACGTTTTTAACACGTTGAGTTCGAATCCCTAAGGAGGGGGAAACCTTTTGGAGTCGACCAGAGATGCCAAATCAGCAATAAAAAAATGTCAGCCCGACTGTAAGCAGGATAACTTGATGGGACTGTTTCTCCACGATTTGTGTTCACAAATGTCAATTTAATCAAGTTCGAATATGAGCAAAATCATTCAAGTCGATCCAGAGATACGGTCGAATTTGTGCTATTTTCGAAATCTAGTTGAGGCTTTGTCGGAAATATCACCTGTAAAATTGCTCGTACAAAGTTGAATGTTGCGAATGATATTTATTGACCACATCAATCCTGGAAAAAAATTTGTCGAAATCGGATCACGGACTCGGAAGCTAGAGCTTATATGGCGATTGCCATTGCCATCCACGTTTCATATTTGTATCTTCTTCTCTTTCATTTTGTAAGAGTACACCACTT
>JANTFA010157727.1:0-10603 GCA_026413405.1 Phytosciara flavipes
AAAAAGATAAAAGGAATGAAAACGCAAAAAACTAGTGAAAATCTATAAATATGAAAATTTTGAATTGAAATTAAAATTGTGTCGTCGTCGTCGTGTTGAAAACCACTTCCGGTTTATTAGGTACGGCAATAAAAAATTTTCAATTTAAAAAAAATTAATTTTCTATGCCTGAAATCGTTCGTTTAGTTATGTTTCGTATCAAAAAAAGAAAGAAAAATTTTTCGCTCACATTCTAAATATCCGTTTCACGTTCCTCATAGACATTTGAATAGATTTGATATCCTAGTTTTCTGTATTTTTTCTTTTGCTGATGCATCTGATGCACCTTTACTTTGTTTGATTGGTTTGATTCATTTATACCATCAACAAAACCAACACGAATGAATGAATCTTTTTTTTTTCAATTACAAAAATTGTTTTGTGTGCACTGCAAGTGGGCATTATGCTGTAGATGTTGTTTTCGCATGGATGTACATGAACACCTATATATACATTGCATACATAATATTGGCTCATCAATTCAGTTAAATCTCTTTGTTTCACTTTATTTTTTCTTCACTGGGGATTTCTAATTTTATTTCAAGTGCCACCGAGATTTGTTTACTGTTTCTATCAAGTTTGAACTAACTTTAATAGTGTTGTTGTACTGCATGCTATGTTGTACGTTTACATTTTCAAAACAGGAAGTCAGAAGGCAAATCATAAAATTTTTACTGCAACGACATCTGGTTAGAGTATCACTATGACTGAAGTAGAAGATTTTAAGTTGAAAATACAGTCAGTTCGGATGAAGTAACAGATTCAATGACATGCAAGGCTGCATAATCAAAGTAAGAAGGTTGCTTGAATTCTCAACGAATCACAAACTTTACGGAATCCAAGTTTCAGGTGAACATAAGATTGTTTATGTTGTGACCATGAAGTTTGGCGTAATAATGTTGTCGGAACCAGGGTTGTTTACAACAGGTTAAGGCACCCACGAAGGCGGGTGGCACACAAAATTGAGAACGCACTCAATACAGATTGTGTGCAAAGTCAACTTGAAGAAAATAAATTTTTTTGTTGAGTTTTAAAGTTTTATAAGCGCAGATGTCACCACCAGAAAATTTGTTTGCCACCGTCTTCGTGATCATCTCAGCGGTGTCTTAACCTGTTGTAAACAACCTTGGTCGGAACTGCGTCTTCTAGTGTTGGGTTGCAACCTAACACACAGTGTCGACTTGTGTCCAATTTAAAAAAAAATTATATTCATCGGAACCCTAGTCCATGTGTTCTTTTTGGATATCAACGGTGCGAGTCGATATCACAGTTTCAAAAGCAATGTGCTTAAGGAAAGCACGCAAGTGGAATTGGCGACACTCACAAATTTTCCCGAATCAATGAATTTCTGCCAGCATCCAACGCAGATTATTTGAATAACTGTCCCATGTCCCATGCGAAATGTTATTAAATGCAAAAAGGGGACATTTGCGATTAATTTCATTCATTTATCTTACTTTCCGATCTTGTCTATCACAAACTTTGATTTTAATCGTCAGACTAATCGAAACACAGTAAAATAAATCAAATGCACTTGATGATTCCCTAATGCACTTTCCTCGGGGGCAGAAACATGCATGCCGTGACCACTTTTCGCGGGGGACCATGTACATGTAATGAAAACTTTCCGCATGGGATAAGAACCAGTTAAAATTTTAACTTTATGGTCAAATTAAAAAATAGTACGGCTAATGATGTCACAATGTGAAATGAAATGAACTCACCGAATACGTCGTCTGTCGCCTCAGTATAATTGTTCTGTTAGCATTATTTGGCCATTCATTCTTTCCCCAAAATTTTTTTTGTTTTTTTTTTTATTATTTATTCAACAAAAACCAACAAATCATTAATGTAGCTCCACACAAGCGACGCCAACACCAGCGATACAATTACAAAATCTGTCAACTCCAACAAATCGTCGACGATCAGGTCATAATTCTATGGCAACACCACGTAGACCTTTGCGTGCGGTTACCTCGTCGCCGTTAACTTTAAATCCGACAAATCTTTATTCGCCAGCGACAACAAGGTTTGTTAAGCTTTTGTTACCATCCGGATCATGCTCATTCCATTTTTTTTTTTAATATCTGACGAGGTGCCCAATTCCATTGGGTGCGATTCAGATGAAATAATTTTTTTACCTAACATTTTTTTCACTCACATTCACACATAAACACACACACACAACACAACCACTCACCCATTCATCGTCCTCATTTTAAGTTTCCTTTTGCATTTTATTTTTGTTTTTCGTTTTTTTCCTTTTTAGAAATCGAAGAACTTTGCTTTCCAGAATCTAGGGATTTCTTACTTTTTATTTTTCAATGTTTTATTATGGATTTTGGGTAAAAAGAAAAACTGTAGCGGAAGTTTTGTTTTGCTATCGCTATGATACCATCGGTTGCCGACAGCAATGGATGATAAAAATAAACGCTAAGCTCTAACTAAAATGTATCTGCATGTGAATACTTGTTGAGACTAACGAGGTGAAAGATTTTGTATCAATCTGTCTAAAGTATAGTGCGATGAAAACAACTTAGTACAGTAATAAAAGGTTAATAACTAATTTTAATCACATTTCAGCCTTTACACACTAAATGACTTTTGATGTACTAGAGATGTAATGAAGGCTCTTCCTTCCTAAGGACATTTCTTAACGTCACTCGTATGGTAATAGCAAATTACTATGCAAGTGAAGTAGTTCGCTAACTCGTTTCCAAATGAGTACTTTTGCTTAGCTCAATACGAGATCCCAAATTATTTTCCGCGTATAGTAGGCTACTTCATTACACAAGTGAGGTGAAAAAAGTCCACATTACCTCCCATCTCGAGATGAAGCTCTTTGATACTTATTCTCATTTGAATAAGAAAATTACTTCCTTTATATGGTAATCTACTATTTTGCGGCGTTATTTATCTATGATCTACGCAACACTAGTCTCGTGTTGTTGTTAACGCTCTAATTAACGTCCAACACTTTCTTCAATCAGCCTCGACGATGATGTCTAGATGACTAATTTTTCAAACGTGTAAGTTGGTATCAAAAGTCGGTCTTTTCCATCTGTCAGATTGACGTTTTAAACGTCAAAAGCAAACCTATTAGAAATCAAACCAAATTGTCTACAACTCTTTTAGACTTCATAACTGCAATAGAATCAATGAAATATGCATGATTTTGTGACCGGATGCAATATTTATTTTTTGACATTTGACACGTCACGTTTCGACAGATGGAAAAGCCAACTCTGATTCTTACAGATTCAATTGGTTCTCTATTGGTACTTTCAGTTTTTCAGTTCGGCAGCTTTTTATGCACTAAGAGTTTGCTTACAACATCAATCTGGAAGAGTTTTCAGTTGAACTGCAAAATCAATAGCATCAGTATTAATGAATAATTCAACGTTTTCCATTCAGTGATGTGGTAGAATAGTGTGAAGGCAGGTCCGCCCTGGCCACACGGGTCGATCGGGGCGGCCCGAATGAGCATCTGCGATTTTTTTTACTAAAATGCTTATAGTGACGCCTCTTCTGTATAGAATTTGCGCTATTCACTTGAACAAAACGCCCGACGCGCCCTTTTAGTAGCCAGTCCGGGCTTGATTGAGAGTGTGTTTTTGAATACATTTCCTATCACTAGCAGCTTGCGCGGCAGCTGCTTTGGATATGCAAACCTAGCGGTTGATGGGATCGGATAGCTGTTTCTATTTGAACCGAAATGCCTGGATCGGTCTCATTATTTCTTTTACATTTTTCTCCGAAAGAGCAGCTCCGGCAGAAGTCAGTAGTATTAGGAACCAACTGAGACAACTTGTCTCAGTCATCACTTGCGAAAAGTTTTCCTTTCTGACATTTTCGTTGACAAAATTTTATTTAAGTTAACATTTCGCTGTTTCGAAATTCGATTTCAAGATCTTCAGTCGCAATCTTTTGCAATTAGATTTTCGTGCTACAACAGCAGGGCCTATTTTTGGGAATTATGACTCCGGAAGTTCCGCCAAACTCCCGAATGTAGAATCTGTGCTACAGGTCGTAAACCAGGAAACCATAAAATTCGTCTTGGATTTTCATTCGCATGAAAAGAGTTGTATACACGTACCTGCTGTGAACGGTTAATTTTAGGCTTTTTGTTGTCCTCACTAGCGAAATCGCTTGAGACTAACCCTCCGCAGCAGATACTGAGATAACTTTTACTCATTCCACTTACATTTCTCAAATTCTATTGTCATCATGTGGTTGTGTGTATCCAGTTAATAACATTATTGTTACGCTAGCAGAATGAATCAAACAATAACTTAGAAATGCATGTCGTTCTACAAGTTGATGTTGTTCCGTTTATGTCCATTGCTTCACTAAACAAACAATGGCTGGTCACCTAAACACAATACGGGCAACACTGAATTGAATTTTTGTTATTATTAAAATTTCAGCATCCATCCTCACCCATATATTGCTTCAAGTAGTCGCCGAAACAATCGTCCTATGAAAGGCTCCCAGCAACATCATCATCAACAGCAACATCAACACCATCATCAGCACCAGCATTCATCCGGTCAGTAATAATGACACGGACGACTTTAATGAAGGGAAAATCAAAATGATTGAAATTAATATAAATTGAAAGATGAGAAAATGGAAAAATCTACGACCAATTTTGGTGTACTAGATTCTTATGGTGAATTAAGTGTTTAAAAAAAACGGAATTTCGTGTCGTTGTTTCGAATTGACCCATTTGATTCGATGTTGGATGTGTGAAATCATTGGGAAAACTTCCATTCAACGAACAATGAAATTAACAATTTTTTTTTCAAAGCCTAGAAACTAGAAACGACTTGATAATTTTGTTCTTCTCTCTCGAACATCAGTTTTGAAATTAATTTCTATTTTGCAAACCATCATCGTCACTACCACTGAAAATGTTAAAATATTTTACTTTGAGTTGAATAAAATTTTAATGAAGATTTCTGTGAAAATTGGCTGGGTTTTTAACTGCGTGTGTAAACATGTGTCGCTTCAATATCATTACCAAAACATAAATTCCACACACACAATTAACTTGAAACTTTTTCCAACAACAATTTCAACAGTCGAAGGACTAAATCCGGTTGAGTTAATCAATTCCTTTCTCATCATTTTCCACTAATTTCTGTTTCTAAGTTATACGACTCACTTCACACGTGCAATACTTCTGCACGAATTTCGACATTCTTCTGTCATCTCCACTATCAATGAGCAGATCTCTGATGGTTTATGTGCTCACATGAAGTAGCAGATTCGACAAAAATTTAATGAAAATAACTAGGATCAATAAAAGGAAGAGATTTTATCATTTAGCTGGTGATACAGTGTGCGTCTGGAATTGAATAATTGGTTACGATACCAGCGAATGAATGAAGTATTAATGAAAAGGTGAGGGACGTTCATTAACAAAAATTGGTGAACCGTTAAATAGTGTTCAACATTTAGTAAATATTCCTTCAACCTTCCTCCTATGTTTGAGAAGATATAAATTCCATGCGAACAAGTGGACTTCTAATTTCTACAAGGAAAATCACCCAATTCTGTCCTTGCTTTCGTGTGGAATAATGTCCGGCTAACTGCGTTCAAAAATTCACTTGCGTAATGAGACATTAGTTCAATGACATATGAAAATCAAAACCTCCTTTTCCGGCTCGAGATGCAAACGCCACGCAATATGAAAAGTTCCAAGCCATGATGTCATCTTCTATTCTTCTGATCTCGAACGCTTATCTCTTTAATTTTGGAGAATTTTTACAGAAGCAGCACAGTATCGGCTATGATCTTGCCTTCCATTTTCTTCCAAAAATCAAATCAGAATTTGGAGGTGGATTTTTGTTTGTGAATTTATTGAACAAAGTTGTAAATTTTAGTAGTGATTGCAATGCAACCATTCATAAGAATATTAAGTTACTGACAGCCCAAACTACTAATTAATACTTCCTGTTGGGTCAACATATTCCGTTAAACAAAAGTTTTATTTTTCTTTTGATCCTGATCTATAAAATGCTTAATTGAATGACATGCTTCGTAGAATTTTAAAATATAAATAGACATTTCCGGACGATAGTTTAAGTAAACGATAAAGAGTGTAAATGTACAACAAATTTAAATTAAATGAAAGAAAATTAATTTTAGAAAAATAAAAATAAGTTTAATGATTAACACGAAACGATTCGTTTTTCTTATGGTTACCTCAGGCGCTCAGGGAGATGCGGGAAACTTTCCGTCGAAAGATATTAAAGATTCAAACAACAGAGAAAACCAACGAAATTTTCAAAGAATAGCGTTCTAAATACTCTTCATAAGGTAATTGATATCCACTGAAATGAAGTTGATCAAAAAAATTACGCAAGTGAAACTTTTCGATACTTTCCTTATGAATTGGTATCGGCTCATGATACATAGCAACGATGAGAATAATTGCCGTTTCCCGCATCTCCCAGGCCCTTAAACTAACAATATTCATCATCATCATTTGTTCAAGTTCAACAATGTTCCTACTGAGACAGAGGTCGATGAGACTCGAGAAAGGATGAATTAAAGGAATCTTTGAGTTGTGATGCTATTTTGGAATGAAAGGTATCGCTTAAACAGAGTTGAATTCACTCTAAACAAAACCAAGGCTTGTCGATTTTCTCACATACGTTCTGACTTCTCGAGCTGTTTCTTGTACTACATAGCTGACAAGCTTCGAAGCTGAGATTCCAGGAACTAAATAGTCCATCAAGATTTTTCGGTATGAGAATGTGGTGGAAGTCACTAAGAAAGCCAGCTTATGGGCTTATGTTCTGCGTCTCTTGAAATTCGACTCAGTTATGGGTTGGGGTGCTCCCAATGACGGTATTCTTCATGGAAAGACTTCAAAACAAAACTTTTTGTCTAATAGGAGACATCAATATTATAGAAAATCGACTTCATTCGCTCGAACACCGCCGTAAAGTAAGTCATGCTACCCTGCTCATCGGAGATACTAGGCTATTTGTGTCTTCTAGATTCTGTCGCACGATTAAGTCTTCATTTGTACAAGTTTCCATTGAATGGCTGAACACTGGACAGCGTATAATGAAGTTATACATAGAAAGTATTTCTTCCCGAAGTGAAGAACTGCGAAATTTTGACCAAGATCGCATCAGAAGAGTGGTAAAATAGAACATAAAAAGTCACTCCGACTTTTCCTGCCGATGGATGAGGAGAGGGGCATACTGGAGAGGGGCAATACATGTCACATGTGAATTCCCGAAATTTTCTCAACTGAAACGCTGGACGCTGAAACGCTGGACTCTAAGTGCCCATGTTGTATGGCCTTTAGAAGTGTTAAAATTAGAAGCGTCTGTAGAGAACAGTTTCTTGGCAGCAGTGTGAGTTAAATGAAAAGAGGGGAGATGAGGGACAAAGGATTCTACAAAAGCCTTCCACTAATGTCGCCTTACACAAATTTATTAAAATTGACAAATGTTACAACTAATGACGTGAAGAATCTTGAATCAATCTCTTACAAATAGACTTAGTGACTAAGAAAGCAATTTAGAAACAATATCACCTGAATAGGGCCAATGTTAAACACCGACTATATCACTCTGAATGTTAACAATATTATGAGCAGATTACCCCAAAATAATTTTACATTCGATCGACCTAACGATACGATTGAAAATCAACATTACTCGCACTGAAACCGTATCGAACAACCAGTTTAACAATACTATCGATCTGACGCTTAGTCAAATAGCGTCGCAGTGAAATCACATTGAAAACTTGGCGCTCTCCCTCAAAGCAGTGCCATTCCGCAAAAGCTGTACGATCAGCCCAAATAATGGTCGATATAACCGGATCAGCAGTGCCGAAACCAAACGGCGCGGAGCCATCACTAGCGTTTTTCACGAAGCATGTTGAATTGCTGAATGACCAATTGGTCGGAATGCATAACAATTTATAGGATGCCGTTGGCGGGTGGAATATGCTAACTGTTCCCTGTGATATTGTCGAAAATGCATACACATCGGGAAATGTGACTCGAGGTTTCAATGTGTCTATGTCAGCTTGAGACGCAGCAGGAGTATTTTTGGCCTTATGGTACCTGTTGATGTAATGGGCAAAATACAGTTTCGTTAAAACTGAATAAATTCACATTAAAATTACATCCATCGGTAATATGTTTTGTTAGCCATTGGAGCGTACATTTTGAATCGCTGAGACCTTCCTCTCAACTGAGATAGAAAGGAATCGAGTCAAATAAAAACTACAAACAACAAACTCAGAACACCCAACTGCTGTGATAATGTGCTGTGAAGAGTTAATCGCTGGTGGATAGGTGCAATGCAAATCGCTGATTAATGGATCATCCCATAACAACGGTCCTGTGGACTCTGCAAATTCCATGTAAATAATAAGAAGGAACCAAAGAGACGCCATTGTGACTGATGTTGGACAAGTTTCAAATCATTCTATGCGAATCTTTTGCAGGTAATGTGAATCATGAACAGCATTGTAGACATATTTGCCAAAGTCAACCAACGACAAAAATTAGTAACGAAAAGTTGTCTGAAACAGCAAAGAATAAGTTTCTTTTGAAAAACAGCCTACCGAAATTGGACGCATTATTCAGTGGACTTCTTTATATGTCCTTAGAAAGGTACATGAGGTTATCTCATGGAAATTTCTTCAGGTTAATGAAAGACATAAGTTCGTGAGGGGTGTTATTGGAAAGGTACTTTTTCGGGGCAAATTGGGGTGGATTAGAATTCATCCAAAATGAGTTATGAGCAGTTGAAAAGTTTACTTCAGTGAACTTCTTGCGTATTCTCTGCATCCGAAACGCAACTGAAATAACAAAAAACTTTTCCCCTGATTGCTACTAGTCTTTTTCCAACGACACCATTCATGAATGAATTACCCGTTATGGGTAGTATATAACGATGAATGTACTTTTGGTGAATGGTTTCGTTGGAAAATTAGGGCCAGTAGCGATCGGGACGAATAATTTTTTGATGCAAAAGAACAGCTAAAAGTTCGTCGAACTAAGTACTACGAAGTAGTCAAATCTTCACTTACTTTTTCAACTGCTCACAACTCGGCATTTTAAGCCCAATAAGATCCTATTCGAGAGTAAATGAAACTGCCTTTCTAATGACACCACTCTCGACCTTACATATTTGATGTGCACACAATCGTCGAGCAAGATGGTCTAGGGTCTCCATGTTCTCGAAGGTTAACCTTTCAGAAACGGTTTAGTCATCTGCTATAAACAGTCATGACCAAAATAAGCGATTCACTCGGCATAGCTTTCCATTATATAAAAAATTCATGAAAATGAAATAAAAGACCTCGCATCTAACAACCGAAGTAGTAGATTTGCCGAATATAATCGCGATACGTCTACCGTTTCCGGAAGGTTAATAGGCAAATGTAAAAAACCCGACTAGAACGGCTTGCAGGCTGTTTCGGTAGACTGTTTTCCAAAAGAAATATTTGTTACAGTTAACGAAGTAACACTCTGCGATGATCTAGGCCAGTAGAGACTATAACGGTTACACTTGCTATAAATTTTATTGATTTTCCTTGCAAGATCAACGGCTTATTGAATGGAATTTTCTACGTAACGTCGTTTGTACAATTTCAAATCCATTATTTGTGTCTAATTCTTTTTTAATAAATCACGAATACTGATCAAACAAACAAAAATCAATACGTCAAACTGATATTATCAGAGCAATGGGAATAAAAGTGAATGCGACGGTGGTTTCAACGTAAATGATCTTGCAATTTTTTCTCATTAATCAAAAAACAACTATTAGACGAAATGCCGAAAGCGGCCTATGTTACTTGTCTCTTTCTCAATGTTTCCGATTTTGTCCCTCACAAATTTAATTAAATTGTCATCATTGGGTGTAATAAGTTAATTCCGATTACATTATATCGTAATGACTGTCGAGTTTCTTTTTTTCTCTGAAACTTACATCTCTATTGCTTAATCATTTTGCACAAGGTCAACAACTTGACGGAATTAATTAGCTATTTAGCGGGTCTCTTGTGTTTACTTCTTCATTCTAATGCACATTCTAATTCATATGCACAAAGTACATATACGTCTCACAACAATGGGATTCGCTAAGATAATTATGAATGATAAAGGTATTCATTAGTTTAAAAAACAAGACAAACCATTTTCTATTGACACTATTATTGTAAGAGACTGTCACGCAGTTTGCAGAAAGAGGACGAAAGTTCAGAAACTTGAATTGTTGTTTCAGCTTTTTTTTACTAAGCAACCTATTAACAGTCATCCAGTTTACAGCAAAGGAATATTAACACCATCATACACTTCGAATGATGTACGTACCCCAAGTGATACTTACCATTTTAAAGATGAGTACACAGTTCATGCAAAATGCTTGCAAAATGTTTGCAAAATGGACCCATGCAAAATTTTGACAGAAAATGTATGAGCCAAATGTCAAACATTTTTCATGTATAGTGTAAACAATCAGGCTGAAACCGAGCCTGCAAAATATTTGACATTTAGCCCATACATTTACTGTCAAAATTT